>PVKS010012695.1:0-53071 GCA_004027875.1 Aplodontia rufa
TATACCAAACGCCATGCTTGATACTGAGAATACACAGATAAGCTGAGGTCACTCTCAACATGTCAAGCTTATCTAGCTCCATGAGTAAGAACCAGATAAAGATGTTTAAGAAGGCTTCCTGGGGGGCTGGAGCAGTGGCTCAGCAGTTACAGCGCTTGCCTGGCATGCTCAAGTACGTGAGTTCAAATCCCAGCACCACGCACACAACAAAGTCTCATAGCAACGAAAGCCATGTGAAAAACTAAATAAGATTTGATTTTCTCTGTCTCTCTCACTGTCCCCTCTTTCTTAAAAAAAAAAAAAGGCTTCCTGGCTTGGCCCCATTTCTCCTAAAGAGCTAGTACAGTGTGACCCATGAGAATTTGTCCTACAGTCTTTCACATATTCTTATTTCATGTATCACTCTATCCATTCATTGCCTATTTATCTTATTTTACCAACTACATCATAAGAAGCAGTTGCACCTATTCCTTTCTTTTACCTTCTTACTGTCTTGGACAGCAATGTGTACAGAATAGGAAATCACATCCTTGATAACATGAATCTATCACCTACCAATAAGTTAGAAAAATACTGACACTTGCATTTTCAAATCAACAGCATATTTAGTTATCCTCATTCAGCATCTTTCACGTTTGAAAATCCTGGTGTTGAAACAAATAAGCAGGCAAAGAATCAGATGAAGGCAGACAACCATTATTCATTTCCCAACCACATCTCATCAGTTTGCTCTGTCTTGGTGAATATTATCCAGCTGATTAATTAAGTACATGACAGTGTGCATTATTATGAGATAAAAAGTGCAGTATCCATTAGAATTAAGTAATTCTCTGAAGAATTGTCAGTTAGCGTAATTTTTTTTTTGTCTAAAATGTACCTACTGTGTCTCAGATGTCATGGTTAAATGCCAAGTATACTATAAATTAAAGAGACATAATAGTTCACAATTTAGTTGGAAAGACAGAAATGCAAACGTGCCCTGTTTTGGAGTAAATAAAAGTATTATTAAAATAGAAGTACCATAAGATGTAGGGATGATTCAAAAAGAGAAAGAAAGCAACTGCACCTGAAAAGATAATTAAACAGGTCATCAGAGAGAGGAATATCACAGGAAGTTTGAAACACTGCAAATAATTTTATATAACTGGAAAGCAGAATGTGAAGAGTTAGTGACCAGAGAGAGATGAACTGAAAAAGTCCAGTTTTTGAAGATCTTGTACGACATTAGATTTTGTCTCCACGGCCATGGGAACCAGTAAAGGGGTATATGAGAAAGGTAGCATGAATTTCAGACAGGCAGATAAGGACCAAGTCTGTTTCACTCATTACTGTATAATTTGGTGACCTGAATACAGCAGGTGCTGAGTAATAAGGGGGGAACAACTGGATTCATCTCTTGCGTGCTCGGGGAGACCAGCATAGCACAGGATGAGCAGTAGGGATAAGGGTAATAAAATGGAATCCCAGGAGCCAGGGAGGAGGTCCTTTCAGGTGAAGGTGGAAGGGAGAATTGGGTTCAGTTAGAGAGGGAGTATACAGGTAGACCATCGGGTTTGAAAGGGACAACAAAGAGTACCAGATTGTGCATTTTTTTGGTTGGAAAATTTTTCATGATGATAATCAGTAGAGATATTCATTGGGTAATTTTTTTCCTTTTGTACCAGGGATTGAACCCAGGAGCACTTAACCACTGAGCCACATTCCCAGTCCTTTTTATTTTTTTTTATTTTGCAACAGAGTCTCACTAAATTACTTAGGGCCTTGCCAAGTTGCTAAGGCTAGCTTTGAACTTGCAATCCTCCTGCTTCAGCCTCCCAAGCTGCTGGGATTACAGGTGTGTACTACGGCACACAGATTTCATTGAGTATTTAGATAATAAGAAAAAAAGATATGGATTCAATCTTTGGATTTGGAAGTCATAATAGAAATTATGTGGACTAAGAAGACTGCTAAGATCAGGCCAGACTACAAGGGCTGACGACAAGGTGAGGCGTGCACTGAGGAAGGTCAGAGAAATGGATGAAGAATTGAAAGCATAGACTCAGGGCACCTAAAGGAAAAGAGATTTCTTTTTTTTTTTTTCTTTTTTTTTTTTTTTGAAGATATGAAACATAAAGCATTTTTATTTCAATTCACAAATTCTTCGGATGAAATGATCCAAAATATTCATTGCAGGTGCACCTGCGAAAAATAGCAAATTTTGTAAGAGTCTGTCCTGACGGACCTCAAGGGCCTTACATCATTGTGAGGTGTGCGTGTCAAAAGACACCATAGGCAAGCATTTTCTTTCTCACCCACAGTGAGTAATGACTGTGGGTTGATTACAAACAAGTCATTTGAATCAATGGTAGAAACAAATAAAACACTAGCTATGAATTTGCAGGGGTACTTTATCCTTTTAGCCTTTAAATATATGTGGTTCTAACCCCTTAGCAGGATGTGAAGTCAGAGTGGGTATTGCCTCCTTGAGAGCATACGCTGAGGTCTGGATTTCCAGTCTGTGGCCAGGACCAAGTGCAGTGTTTACCAAAGGCAGCTGAAAGTCTTATAACTAGAAAGACTGTGGTCAAATAGGGTGTGTAGAATCCCAGCTAGAGCAGCAGCACCAGGCAATTAGGCCAGAAGGATGAAACAAGGCCATCAACAGAAAATCTGGTTTTGGGTTTAGAAACCAAGAAAAGGGCAGACAAGTGGGAAGTAGAATGTGCAGTGGGCCAGAAAGGCAGCAGGAAGGTGAGAGATGGGCTGAGCATGGAGGCAGATTCACAGTTCAGGAATATGCCAAGTAGCCCAAAGGATTTGCAGGCTCCGATCAAAAGGCTGAACCACGCCAGCCCCTACAGTTCCAGGTACAGCAAATTCTCTGTGAAAGGACCCTGGCAGCAACTCCTCCTGCTGAGGGGCAGCATACCATTCCCCCCACCCACCCCCACCTTTGATTTGTCATACCGACCGACCTGCGATTGCTATGTGGCCAGGGTACCCTGTTTCCCTTTGTCTCCTGAGCTGTAATCGTTGACCAAAATTAGCTGTTAATGATATCTTCATATATGTCTAATAGAATGTCCAATGATAGGCATTTCTCAATATAATTTGGTAGGTAAATGAATGAAATAAACCAACATTTAAAAATATCAGCTGGAAACTGAGGTCATTTAGAAATGTTTTTTATTAAAAGCAAGGGTATGGAAGTCTCTCCATGGTCTTTCCCTTCTTTTCTTTTCATTTACCTTTAATTTTTTTTCCTTGCAGGTTAAAGCTGACTCCACATCCTAAGGGACCAACACAAGCCATCAAGTTAAATGATGTCCCTGATAGCTCTGTGGATCAATAGTTATATAGGCCTATTCCTCATCTGAGCTCTGTCAAGGCCCAAATTATACACTGTACATGAAAACCACCTCCCGGATTTACTGCCCTTGCACCCCCAGTCATGGCAGCTGGCTTATTGCTCTGCTTTTATTTCTTTTTAGCTTTAACTAAGCCTTTGCTACTGATTTTTCAACATTTCTAAAGTGGCAGAGCAACAATTAGCCAAGTTCTCTTTCCTTCCACAGAACAGTAATGATTTCCTTGGCTTCCAAAGAAACCTTTTAACCTCCTGTTTCTCTCACTAAGAAATCTTCATGTGAAAATACTCACAATTGGCAAAGAGATTAAAATAGTATGAAGAAACAGTTAAGACCTGGGCCACTGACATTATTCTTGATGCCCCAGGGAAAATCCATGAGAATTCTGGACCATAAGCATTTATGGGAGAGGGACTGGTGAATTGAAAACTCTAGTTCTTCTAATAATCAGGTGCTGGGTTCACCTCTCTGTGTCTTAGCTCTTCTCTTTCTTAAATGGGAATTATTTCACCTCTCTGCATTAATTAATTAACCTAAATCAAATAAGGTCTATGTGAAAACAATTCATGCTCTCAGGAATAAAGATATCCTATATGTTCTCAGTTCTATTATTATTTCATGTTTCTGTACCTCAGATTGATCTGGTCTCATGAATCACTTTAGAACAAAGTGGACATGAGCTATATTGAACTGTTTTTGAGCTTCCCAATCTCCCAATTGTGTCAGATGTCTAGAATTATAGCCCTCTGAATTAGTGTGTGAAGTATAGCTTTACGATATAGAAACTGACTATTGTCCAGAGTTAAAAGACAATATCACATAGCTCTCTAATCAGTGCCCAGGATCCTGGAGGTCAGCCACGTGACCACATTGAAGAGCTGCCTTACTCCATGAACTGCAATCTTCAAATTAGTCACAGTTTGATACCTCTTTCTTATCTTCTTATGCATGTTCTTGACAAGTTTCTGCTTTCTAAATAGCAAAAATAACAACTGTTTTCATCATTTAAAAAATTAACAAAGAGCCCTTCTGTTGGTCCAAATATATGTGGTTTCAACATACAGTCTCCCCATCACTTGTGCTGTTATAAGTATTGTTTCACAGTCCAGCACTTTGTTACCTGCTTACCAACCCAGTTAAAATCTGTCTTGTACAGCTTTCATGGTATGCAATAAAGAAAAGTAATGTGTCCCTCGATTTCAAGAAGAATCCCCATTAGCTTCTGCACTTCTGCACCCAATTATTTTAACCCAACACTTTCCGCACCACCCTATTCTGAGCTCTTACAACTTCTTTGTGAGCTGTCATGTTTAGTTCATCTTTACTAACAATCATTTAGCTAATTGAAAGCTTTTGAGCACCTTCTCTAAACTATAAAATTGTGGGGCAAATAGTCAGTGTTGCTTTTGTATTTCTAGTCTCAAAGTCTTGTAGTCATTTGTACAGGTCAAATTCTAAGTGCATGAATTTAATCAACAATTTTGCAATCTATGCAGAAAACAAATTGCAGACTTTTGTCAACCTTCCTGCTCATAGGACAAAATAATCCTTGTCATTGCTACTCACAAGAGAGTCACTTCAGATCATTTTTCAGAACTCATTGGAATTGTCTGGGGATCCCAAGGTCTGAGCACTTTGGCCTCTTCTGTACTCCCCAGTGAGTATCGGGACACAGAGATGGCCCACATTTTGTTACTTTCGTATGTTGAAAAAATCCCCCTTTTTCCTCTACTTCTCTGAACTATTGTGAAGTAGCAGAAAAATAACTAGCATATAGATCTTTATAGAATTTAAGGAATCTATCATGCAAAAGAACTTTGACATTTTAAGTTTGTTATTGATAATAATTAAGGAATATTTTATTCAGTTTTTATTTCAATTCTGGGTAGTCAGTTCTTCTAAAACACTGGTATTCCAGATGTTGAGTTCCCCATTTGCCCTCTGATCTCAAAAGATTTCAATTTTCTGACCATGACTCAGCTATCAGGATAGAATATCATTTTATCATTTGAACAGACTTGTATTCATTGACAACCCACTCAATTGTAGATCATTGCTATGTTTCTTATTCTGCTTAATAGCTATATCATTGTGGTTTACGATTGGCAGAGAGCTCAGTTACTCATGCACACCAAATGGCTTATGAAATAACATTGGTTCTGATGTTTGATCTTAAACCCAAAGTCAGTGCTATTTAATTTTGCCTTTTACGGATTCAGTCCACATGCAGAATGATAACAGAACAAGAAAGTATCCCTGAAACAGTCACTGCTTTAGGAGTACAGCCTTTAATTTCAAGGTACTTCCCCCAGATGAAAGCTGTAATAATGGTTCATTCCTTTTGGCAACAAAACAAAGAACAGGAGGATTTATTAACTGACAGATCCTCTAATAAGTATAAGAGATCAAATTTGCATTCTTTTATATGACTGGGTGATACATCTCATCACCTATTCTGACTTTGGGGCCTTATTAATAGCCAATTTGCACACAATCGAGTGGCATGATGACCCAAATCAATCATAGCCATGATGAAAAATGCTCTACAGAACAATGACAAAAATCCATTGACACCCAGGTTATACAGACACGGCAAGGTGTGGAGATCACCTGACTTGGACATGCCCCCTCCTAATTTCTGAAAGTTGATCAGTAATTACACTGGGTGTATGTACCTGTTCTCACTACTCTACAAACATCCCTCCCACAGCAGCCTCGTCAATGAAGGGAATCCTTTCCCAAACAGAGAAACTAGATTGAAGCGGGGTCGGGGGGAGTTGGGGTGTTTTGTATAGCTTAAAGGTATGCATGGAAAGGCCAGATTGGTAAAGTGAGTTCCAAAAGGAATGTGCATTGTGCCCACTAGATCATATGTGCTTTGTAGACACAATCCTTGTGTTAACACATAGGGAGATGTCCACGAGAGTAACAGTCCTAGTCTTGTGGGCCACACCTTACAGTGTGCAGGTGGAAGGTGAAACAGTCACATCTGAGATACAAAAGAACTGTGAGTGCTAAGAATCTGATCTCTTTTTCTCTCCTCTTCCTTGGATCAGAATAATACTGCAATCCTAGATGAGTGTATCTGCTTTAGAAATGCCAAGCCCTGGGTCCAGACTGGACACATGGAGCATAGCACATTAGCAAACCCATTTGGTTGCATATTTAAGCATTAAAGTGAATTATTTGGTTCCATTTGGCTCTAGTGATGAGCTTTCAGTTATGAACTGAAATTCAGAATTCAAGATTTGGGTAAGGAAGAGAGGGGTATTACTTATGAAGCTTCCTCAAATTAAAACATCTTTTTTAGGTAGCCATGTGACCTAAGGTAACCATAGCTGATGTGACAAACAGACTCCAAAGTCGCATTAGCTTGGAACAATAAACATTCCTGGTTAGGTAGCTATCTCCAAGGAGTAGATCAAGGATCTAGGCTCCTTCTATGTTCAGTTTCTGCTATTTTCAGCATCTTAAAAGTCAATGGCATTCTAGGAAACTAAAAGGAGAAGGAAACTTGGAAGATGCAGGTAGGAGAATTTTATGATTTGAGCCTGGAAATGGTATGCACCACTTCTCACATTCTTCTGCCTAAAAACCATTACATGGCCACCAAAGAAACTCTGGGAAATGTATTTGGCATTCCCTCAGAACAGGAAATAAGTTTGGTGAGGACCTAGCAATTGCTACAGTGGCAATCTAGGAAAAACACTTGCATTACGATGGAGATAACTCAAAACTGAAGGGCATGATCATCCTCCAAATAATCTTTGTTTAACAAATGCTGTTATTAGGCAGCCCATCAAATGGTATAAAGACTTGCTAAAAGCAAACCTTGGGACTTGCATCATCTACCGCAATCACGCACTTTGAGCCAACTAATCACTCTAGTGTCATGCCACCAGCCCTGAATATGCACAAGATCCTAGCACCCCACCTTCTTTCTAGACTCTTGGGCTCTTTCCTTCCTTGTACCCCATGCTCTTACATCTGCTTACTTCCCCTCCTGTCCATGATGTTACCCCTAGGTCCTTCCTTGACCCTGACCCAGATACTGTTCTTTCTGTCCATCACCTCACCCTGATGATTGCACTTATTCCTCACACTGAGACTTCTGGTCACTATAGTTAACAATTCAGCTAATTTCTACCCTGAATCACTGATACCAGCTTCCACACCAATTCACAAACCTGCAGAGATTTTCCTTTTCTTGAAAGAAGGAATTGTGGATGCAAACTTAAGGAAAATATATTGTACAATGACCTACAAAGTTCTCCACCCAGTCAGATTTTGAATTGTAGCTGTCAAAAATAAAAAAAAAAACATTCTACATACATTTGCTGATTTTAATTCAATCCAAATGCATAATAACTTAAATATAAATATGTCGGCATCGCTATTACTCCCATTTTAAACAAGTTTATAGGTGATATCTATGGAGGTTGTTGTGGTTCCAGGTTGCACATGTTTTTTCTGAAAGAAACCACCATTCAAGATTAGTTTTATAGGGGCTGGAGCAGTGGCTCAGTGGTTATTGTGCTAGTCTGGGAAGCGCAAGGACGCTGGTTCAAACCCTAGCACCACTTGCACAACAAAGTGTAGGAGCAATGAAATCAACATGAAAAACTAAATAAAAGTGATTCTCTCTCTCTCTCTCTCTTTCTCGCTCCCAAAAAAAAAAAAAAAAAAGATTAGTGTTATAGGCAAGTCCATCCTACAGATAACTGGATCTCATAATTTATTTTTTCCACAATTTTTATTGGTCCCTTATAGTTATACATAATGATGGTATTTGCTGTTACATATCCATACATTCATACAGCATAATAATATATTTTGGTCAATAATTTATGAATAGCCTCAACCACAATCCCAAATGGTTTTGATTATATTCACTGTCATTGACCCATTTGAGGATCTGGTTGTTACCTCCTTTTTGAAATTGTAACACCTTTCCTTTTTATTACTCATGACCTAATTTCTCTGACAATAGGAGGAAATCTCAGCCCCAAACATCTGCCAATGATTTGTGGATGGCAGGTAAGTCCATTAGCAGGTTATATTTAACGTAATTTGAAATTTCATTGTTTTTCAGTGATAGGCAGCTGTTTCCAGATGTCACAAATCAACCTTTATGTCTGGCTGACATGGTGCTTGCAGGAAACATCTTGTTATACTGCCATGTGTTATTGGGAACTTCTTGGACTAGATTATTTGCAAGTCAGAACCTGCGGCTTTCTGGTGAATTGTTATTGGTTTGCTTCAGTAACCTCCTCTTCAGATACGACAATAGGTTGACAATTCCATGGTTCATCTGCCCCATTCAGTTCTTCTGCACCCACAAGGCTGCAGCTATTAGGTAGTTAGAACTTTGCGAACATTTGCCCACAATTCAATCACACATCGTATTTGAGGAATGCTCTCAGTGAGAGCAAATCGGTGCTATTGTCAAATACTAGAACATTTTGTTTGGTTTTCCTGGAATTACTTATCTTAATTCTTCAAATCCTGATTTTCCTTCTATTTCTGTAATGTTTTGAATACTGACTTAATTTTTGTGTGCAAATGTCAATTATTCCCATCAACTTATCTTCACATAAGTCACTCAATGTAAGATACTAATTAGCTGAGCAATTTTATTGTTTAGTCCGTAAAATTGGTGGTTATTTTTATACCACATACGCCTTCCCAGGCTTTTGGCAGCTTTACCAAATATCTGTCCCTTTGTTTTACTACATTTCACCCTATTCACCCATTTATTGCTATAATGTGTGTTAGCTTAAGTCATTTTTCCTACTGCTGTAACAATCCAATAGTAAATGCTTTATGCATATTATTTTAGGCTTGACATGAAGTAATGCATATTGTTATAATAGCCTAATTATTGTAGAGTAGGAAACTTGGAGAGTATAATGTCTTTTATTAGGGCAGAGAATGAAAGCCACCGTGAGTATAATTCTTGCAGACAATTGTTGAGTACCATGATTTTCAAAACCAATGAGTTCTGTTAGATTTTCTATCTTTTCTTCCTTTTTGCAAACAGTACAATGCTTTCTATCCTTCTCCAAATTTCCATTCACTGCTCCTAGATATGAGCTCTCCCATCAGATGCTATATCCTTTTCCAATTCAGTAACCAGGTTTCTCTTTACCATGACCAGCTTCAGAGTCACCACATTTTACTCACTTAGCCTGGCTGTCAGTTCAAGATATTTGGTCATATAAAATGTGGCCACCTTGCAGGTCTACACATCATCACCTCAATTCCCAATAGAGAGGTCTCCAAATAATGGTGCACTTACTGGGTCTTCCTTTCATGCATGCTCAGCAATCTGGCTCCAGTGGATGACTGACTCTGTCAACCAGAACACGTCAGGCAGTCACAGCTCACTGGGCTTGGGTGCTCCTTAAATCGCTGGTTCCAGACCATCAGGCCCAACTGGCCACTCGCAACTCTTTTCAGAGTGTAAGGCCATTCTTGAGTGAAAGGACCATCAGTCTCCTATGGACTCACCT
Organism: Aplodontia rufa; assembly: GCA_004027875.1. Taxonomy (NCBI): domain Eukaryota; kingdom Metazoa; phylum Chordata; class Mammalia; order Rodentia; family Aplodontiidae; genus Aplodontia; species Aplodontia rufa. The sequence goes on from PVKS010012695.1 coordinate 9,863, forward strand.
CTAATTCTCCTTTTCCCTGACAGAGTGACTACCAGCCCGAGGAGGAGCGTCTAAGGCCTTTATTGGTTAACAGAGCTCTAAGAAACTGTGAAACAGCTTGTCTCTCGTGCACAAGGACACTGAGCTGGATTTTGAGAGGCTTGTAATTAGTATAATTACTTTATTTTGATTGCTGAGGTTAACAACATGGGCAATGCCCAAGTATATTACCATCATCAATTGATGAGTTAGAGTTTTAAAAATCTGATTATATGACGTGTGTTCAACCATATCACTCTCTACATTACTGGTGGGGAATAACTAATGCTTTTTTCCTTCAGAAGCTTAAATGATTTTGCCCATGATACTATGCCAGGTGTAAGTGAACCTAAAGAAATTAACTCTCCAAATACTCTGCTATGTGGATGCATTTGTGCTTGAATGAGTAATTATTTTAAATGGCATCCAAGAGAACAGGAAACACATCATTCATTTGATCAGGAATATGTCAGTACAGTTCAATATATCTTTGGAAAACAAACAACCCTTCCCTATGTCAATACCCAGAGGTCACTGGTAAATAAAGGGTTCTCAACATGGGTCCTTTGGCAACATTGAAATGTGGTAACGTTTTGATAAACGTGTTTGGTCATCCCACTTTGTGGGTAGGGAAATGTATACAACTAATCTACTGGGTAGAAATCAAGGTGCTACTAAACACCATATAATACACAGCTTATATACCACACCCCATGAAGAATTATTCGGCTCAACATATTAATAGTGGCAAGGTTAAGAAACCTTGAGCTTGACCAAAAAATAAGACTAATAAGGCTTAAGAGATGTGTAAAGTATTACCCCAAAATATCAAGCTCAAACATTTCATCCATTCAAAAATAGTCAAGACTACAAAAATTGCAAAATAATAAGCTTCATTTGTTGGAGCATCTTAAAAATTGAAAAATTCACCTTGACTTCAAAGTTCAAACTTTTAGTCATATTGATTGTAATCTCCCTGCAATTAGGATTTAAGATCTAAATGAACACTCTATTCTCATAGCTAAGACTCTCTCCCTCATAAGGAAAGAGGATGATAAATTTGCATACTAGTCATCTCACCATACCAGAATTCCCTCATGAAACCAAACAATATGTGAAAGAGACAATAAGCACATCTTTATCTAAAAGTACTTACTTTCCAAGGTTAAAGAACAGAGTCCCTACGCAGGGAAGTCAGTTATAGAGGGGGTAACTTTATATTACACATAGACACTGTACATGCAATGGTGGTTTAAGTTTTGTTACAACTGGTTTGGGACCTAAATTCTCACTCTTTCCAAATTTATTTCTTTGCTTATGGAGTGTGACTCAAATACAAATATTTTAAAATCATATTTAATTCTTAACCTTTTAAAATGTGAATACTACTTGGAAGGATAGATATCTAATTATTCAGATCTTAGATTAAAGTAGAGTTTATTGGATTTGTTTCGTCTATTTCAGATGCGTGTGAGAAAGGTAAAGAAAGCTACAAATAAAATAGCAGATTTGTCGAGGAGGTCCAGGAACCTCAGAATCCTGGTTTCAGCTAGCTATACCATGCCCTATGCATACAAAGAACAATGATGAGAACATTTGCCCTGTCTTAGCAATTTGGATTTCTTTCCCTCAGCCCCAAGGTGCATCACTAGTCCTCTAGTGCTCTACTGTCCACCAGAATCCTCTTGGATGGACAAGGAAGGCTGAAGGGACTCTCTTTTTCCTGTACCTTACTCTAGTTTTCACTTAGCTTTCCACAGCGAGGAGTAAATGGTCATCTTTTGTAGGTGAAAAGGGATACCTCTTACGTTTGACTTCCTAAAGGGCAGATCACTTAAAAACAGAAGAGGCAAACCAGGGAGAGAGAAAAGCAGACAGATTCTACCAGACTTTCTTCCAGCATAGGTGAACACAGCCAACTCTCCGCATAGCCCCTGCCTTACCCACTAAGCCCTTGGAAGGAGCTGTACCTAGAAAGACAAGCAGTTGTTTGCCATGAAATGGGCTCATACACTCCCATTCTAGGTACAGCACTATCTCTTAGAAAATGAGACTCAATGCGTGCTGTCAACCATGAGCAATCCATCAATATCCAAACTACTACTCCCTTGCAAGGGGGCTAAAGTAAAGTTGGGGCATCGGGAACCTCCTTGGGACCCAACAAATTGAAATGGTTAACAGAGGCTTCAGTGGAAGTGTGGAGGAATTAGGAGTCAAAGTAATTCTAGATTTATGGGCTTTAAGAGCAAATATGCAAATGGAGACATAGCATAACCAGGAAGCAATGCAAAAGCTCACGACCTCAGAACAGGATCAGGAAGTCTGGAAGAAGCATGGAAAGTGGTCATGAGAAATCCAAAGACTTTTTTGCAAGTTCTTGCTTAGACTAGCCTAAAGTCTGAAGATCTTTTCGCATTGATGGCTTTGTCTCCAAGGCTGATACCCCTTCTCACTAGGGACAAGCCTCCAACCAACTTTCTTACAGAGATGTCCACCCATACTAAGAGACTTTAAACCAAGTAGTAACTGTCCAAGTTGCTGCTCAGGCCGATGGAAATGATGTCTTTGAATATCTTCACTCAAAGCTACACAGATCAGAGTTCCCAAGATCTATAATCAACTCAGAAGATAACTGGGGATTTATGATCAAAACTTCAGGAAGTAAAATTAGCTGCTTCAGGAAGGAAAGCTGGTAGTTTCAACAGATTCACAGCTTCAGAAAAAAATTCAGAGCCATTATAAAAGAGCAATGGTACAATTCTATAAACCCCAATTCAATGCACTATGTAGGCTAATAGTGGCAAGGGCAGCCATATCAACTTAATATTTCCCACATTGTCATGCTAGGTTGGATGGTAATAGAAGGACCTTGCATATAAAACTGAGCATTCTTATCTATCAAAAATTTATCCCCAAGGGAGAATAGGGAGGGATCTAGGGGGTAAATCCGATTTAAGAATATATGCATATCATATTGTTACTTTAAAGGCATTTCTGATTGTACAAAACTCAATTCCCTAATAAAAATTTTTTTAATTTATCCCCAGCTATTCTTATTTGCCCAAAGTTGTGAACGAGCCCATTGCTGGATTGATTTGAGATTTGTGATCCAGAGCAATTGGCAAGGATGTGAAAAACAGGAGCTTAAAAAATTCCCACTAGAATGTATATGGCAAGCACGACATCGCTGTTTTCATTCTTGAAGATTGTTGCCTTGCACTAGCTTAATTGAGCAAATGTACCTTTCTTGAATGCGCTTGGGAGAAGACAGTCATAGAGGAAAGGTTAGCCAAGAGTAAATCAGAAAGTATGAAAGTACTGCACCCAGGCTGAACCAGTTAATTCAAAACACTTCAGGTTAAGGAGTTGCACACCTGTAATCCTAGCCACTGAGGAGGCTGAGTCAGGAGGATCACAAGTTTGAGGCCAATCTCAGCAACTTAACAAGATCTTGTCTCAAAACAAAAAAAGCTCTGGAAGTGTGGTTCAGTGGTAGAGGGCCTCTGGGTTCAATCACCAGTTTGGGGGTTGGGGGCAAAGGGAGTCTGATAAGAACATTAGTTCAGAAAAAAGTTTCCAAAGTAAATTTGTCCTTGGTATGAGGACACAAAAGGCAAGACTGGCCATTACTCAACAGGGAAGTAACCAGCTTTCATCACCATTTCTTCAAATTGGGGTCAGTACTTGGGAGGTGGACACTGCTCTAAAGATACACATCTGTGGTGCCAACTGAATGTGGCAGTCTGCTGGAAGAGAAGAAAGCAACTTCCCACCCGGCAGAGCTTGTATCTGGATTTCAGAACCTGCTTTTATCTTCTGGGCTACTCTGTACCATCTTAATTTCCCTTCTTTTCCCTTTTTTCTCCTTTCTGGGTGCTGGATCCTTCCCTGTGGGGTTGGTTTTGACAACAGCAGCCAAGCTTTAGCTTCTTAATTTATTTCCCTTGGAGTTTTCATTTTAAAGCTTTCAGAGTTTCATCTCCTACTATAATTTTGATTAAGAGGCTCCTGCTTTGCTCCCTCCTATGCTTATTACAAGGACAGAAGACTGTTGGGTTCTTCATGTCTTCAGTGAACCCAGAACTCCCCAGAGAGAAGTTTATATTTAAGACAACAAAAATAACTCTCAGTACAATTAATAAAAGAAAAATGAGGCTCCCTATGTAGAATCTAAATAAGCCTCCAGTTTTTTAAACAGTCAGGAAAAGTATTTACTGAAGAGTCAGTGTGCTATGACCCAGGACAGGCACCATCATTAATAGGGCCAGGAAGCAGGTGACACTGGGTGTCAGGGACACCGGTTGCCACAGCAACTTGAAATATCTCCAGTAAGATTTCTCATGCCTATGTTAAGAAATCACATTCTCAAAGCAGAGGTGATTCTCTGACAATCCTTCCATAATGCACCATCCCTCCCTCCACGTAAGGCTTGGGGAGGCACTCTAAAACAGACACCATCTTACTTAACCCTGGGCTTTTTTTATTTTATTTTATTTTTATTTCCTACAGGGTATTCTCTCCAAACAAAAATGTAGCTTTGAAATGATGTGGGCCATGGTTTGAATTCAGTCTTGCTGTGCTCTTTCAGTGATTCTAGCCAAACCACTTAACTTCTTTGAATCTCAACTTCCCACTTCTGATTAGGATTGTGTGCTTCTTTTTGCTGCTTAACAAATAATCTCAGTCTTTAAAAAAATTTTTTCTCTTGTTCAGAGACTGGCCAGTACTTGTAGGTCCACTGGGATCAGGTGGGGTTAGCAGGGCTGGGTTCCAGGCTGTGATCTGGATTCATATTTCCTTATCTCTTTGGACCAGTGGTAACCCAGTGAATTTTCTTGTCATGGTGAGCCAGAGGAACACAAAGGAGCAAATCAAATTACTCAGGTCTATGTAAAGACACTGATCAGGTCTCTTCAGATGCCATTGGACACATAGTCACACAACCAAATCTAAAGACTAGAGGGCAGGAAGTACACTCTTTTTCTATGACTCCCTTAAAAGCCACTGGGAGTGTGAAGAATTGAGATCCAATCTACCTCAACCAAAATAACTGTTTTACAAGGGTGTTATAAAGATTAAATGAGATCAAAATATGTAAAATTCAGGACAGAGTAGGAGCTAAATAAGTGAAAGCTATTACTATAGGTTAACAGTTTTCCTGATGTCTGTGCCTAGCTACACAAAAATTTTCAAATGAGACAGTTAGGCATTACTTTATTACTCCTTAATGAATTTTATTAACTATAATTATTAAAACATAGCCCCAGGCTTATGCCTTTTGCCTCTGTGTAACCCTGATGACGCAAGTAAGTCAGGGAAATCTACCAAGACACTTTACACACTCAGAAGCTGAAGACATTTGTCCTTGAACCCCAGGCTTCCTGTTCTGAGTAGCTCTTTCCAAGGGCTCTGGCTTTATTCAACACAGAAAAAGTCTCCTAATAGGTGTAAGTCCCTGCCTTAATTAGAAACCATTAGGACCTCTGGGAATTTAATGCTTCCTTCTTTCTATATCCACATAAGGCTAATGAGAGAACAAGCGTAGTATGTGGTGGTCATTGTTTAGTTTCTTCTCATATAAATCTCCTTTTCTCCTCTACTTCCAGCAGGGAAGGACCTTTCAGTGTGCGGGGTTAGAAGGTATGTTTTTATCTCTAATGAAGATTTTAGGGACCCTTCTCCTGGACCCACAGCCACTCCCTCCTTCCCTAGTTCACATACGCCCTCTCCAACTTCCCATCCATCCTTCTTATCACCTAAAACAACAGAAAATCACAGGCCATTCAAGTTTGTTGGGACATGAAAAGTTTCAGAACATCTTAAGTACCCTAGGAGAGCTGAGTCTTTGAACCTGGAAAGACATTCCCAGGTTGAAATATCCACAGCCCCACCTCTTAGCTGGACATAAGACAAGCTAGCTTAACTCCTTAGGTCTTCTTTTTAGCAATTATAAAGTGGAATTTAAAACTCCTTCCTTGAAATATTGCTGATAGGATCAAATGAGCTCATTTACTATGGAGAAAATATTTATGGGTACTTGCACATTCCAGGCCCTGAGGATGGAAGACAAGGTTACCTCCCTCCAGTCTACAGGGTGGTCGCAGGCACAGAATGGGAGCTCAGTATTATTTCATTTGCATTGATCTGGTGGTAATGTGTGAGATATTTTAAAAGGGGCACAGTCCAAGAACCCATCTACAGGAGCAAACAGCTGTTTTAAAGCTGTAATAGGAAGCCGGAGGCCACCTACCATGCCAGGATCAAGGGGACATTGTGGGGTCCCCCGGGGTAATGAACAGGGAGGTCACAGTACCATTGCAATACAGGGAAACTCAAAGCTGCTGCTTTTTACACCAAGAAGAAAAATATTTCAACATTTTCACAACTAGTGCATTACTAGTGCATTTATCATTTAAAGTCATATACATTGTTATCATTTGTTTTTTCTCTTTTCTACTTAAATGCTACAATGAACAAAGAACACTATCCAACATACCTTGCTTCTACTGGCCAATGGGGCCAGCAGATTATTCTGAGTGAAGGTGATTTTCCTGTTCTGACTTTGAAATGCACTCAATATGGCCAAGGAAAAGCCATTCCGCCACACACCAAAGATCCCTTTCCAACCATCACATAAGCAAAATCAAATGACTCCAAGATCAGAGCTGAAAGAAGCATTCGAAGTCAGGAATTCCAGGTAAGTCATCCTGGATATGTTGCCCTCCCTAGAGCCTCCTGGGGGCCCCTCCACGAGGACTCACTTCCTCGGGGATGTCTGCAGCTTCCCTGAAGTCCTCACCCTGACATACAGCACAAAGGTAAGAGGTACCTGCTCTATAGGAGGGAGAGAACAAGCACAAGACATCTGTCTAAGAACAGAGGAAGAAGCCGCCATGATGTTCATTCCAACCACAAGAAAGCAATGGCTTGAGCCATGCCAGGCTTCAGCTAGGATCACATGTTTGCTGGGCAGCATTCACCCTTGCCCCAACACTGAAGTACATGAAGTCACATATTTTGGCGAATGAGGGACACAAATGAAGAACATTCCAGTCAATGAAAAAGTGAAGAACCAGAAAATTCCTGTGCATAGTGGAGAACATTCTTGCAAGAATCACAGCAAGTAATGACACCTTCTTTTCTAATTCTGGCTTAGGATTGTGACCAAGTTTATAGAAATTATCTGGTTCACTTAATTTGGAAAACTGAAAGCAAGCAGAGTACAGTGTCCTGTGCTCATGGAGGGCTTCTGATGATCCTCAAGCCGGAGGCCAGTTACACTGTGCTAACATTTCTCTGTTACAACTGTGGAAAACAAGCACATACGCATGAAAAGGAGTAATCAGTGCATCACAAGAGGGGCATTTTTGGAAAATACTTTGTGATCAAATATTCTCCAAAGAATATACAAACACAGACATTTTAAAGACTATTATTCTGGTTGCCGAGACAACAAAAGAACAAAATCAAAGAAAGAAAGAACCAAGAAATCAGCCCCAAAGTTCTATACCCAAAGCACATTGACACTAAGAGTCCTGTCACCTCAGGATTGTCAGCTCAAGGAAGGTACCTGGGACCAAGACGTATGCCTCTGATCACAGAAACCCAGGCTGCCCACACCCACGGAAGTGCTCCAGAGCAGCAGTATTCAACAGCAGCGTGCTGCTGGCCAACATGTTCTGAGAACTGATTCCATTCACATGTGCCTAGAAGACTTATTTAGGGAGGAGCAACCCAAGGGCCAACTTCAGAGTTCATCTTAATAGCACTGAGGTTTGTGTGCATGTCTAATCATGAGATCAGTAAATTACATGCCTAGTGCACAGACCATATGACCTTTGTGGAATTCTGGAACAATTGAGCACATTTGGGAGAATCACTGACAATGGAAGATTCATGGAGCAGAAGGCCAACTTGCAAAGCTCTTGCACAGGGCAGATGAGCAGCAGGGATGAGCATTGTGTTATTGAGCATCTCCCAGGCCCAGGGCACTGAACTAGGCACTGGGGGAGAATTAATTTCCCCCCAAAGTCACTATAGAGAGATTTGCAATAACTCCTCTAATGAATGGGCTGCATTTAAAGGAGACTGTAAATGCTGTCATCACAGACAGGCCACAGATTGCAGAGGGGAAGCAGATCAGGAAAGAACCTTCTTTAACCCCTGTCTGCCTGATTGTGCCACCTCCAGATTTTTAGAACTCATGGAATAAAAGGGTGGGGGGGACCCTGGAGATCCTCAGATATTTAAAGAACCTCATAATAGACTAATACCAATTATTTTAATAGGCAAAGCATTAGCAGGGTCGCTAATGGTAAGTTAAGAAAGGAGGAGCTAAGCTATGCATCATTCCACCTTCTTGTTGATCTTGCTCCGGTTTCTACATCTTTCTCCCTGCACTCATCATCTCCACACATGAATATGTGTGTACAAATACACACATATGAGGGGGGAATTACCAATCTGTGGTAGCAAAAACACTTGTGCAAGATTAAGCTCTAGAATTTTGGTAATGGGTTACTCTGAGAGATGTTGGCAATGTCAGGAGGTTAAGACAACTGTTTAGTTGTCTTAACTAAACTAAACTAAATTAAAAAACTAAAATAAATTTAAAAAAAACTAAACTAAATTCTGGCATAAGCCTCAGCCAGAATTATAGAAATATTAGCAAATCCTTTCTCTAAGAGAGTCTTCTGGAACCTACAACCTACAACACGCAGGAATCTCTCCTCCTCTTAGTGCTTCTCAAGGATGCAATTTTTGCTAAGAACTAATTTAATAGCATCTAAGAAACAGGTTTTATGAGTTCACTAGACTGAGTCCCTCAAAGGTGTAGGTGACATCTCTGCATCTTTGTACATCTGCACTCAGCACATATGAGCTCTCGCTAGATGCCTACTGTTGTTGAAATGCCTGCCCACTCCACACACCACTTGACAAAGAGCTAGTGAAGCCCCCCCAGTGCGTACTTCTGCCTTTTACCTGGACTCCACTCCCAGGAGTACCTTCCACTGAGGTAGCCTTCTCCAGGCTTAAACTCTTAAAACCACAAACCAGTAGAAAAGGGGGAAGGGTTGTTTTCCCAAAATTCTGAATGAAAGTCTTGGGCTTAACTCTCCCTGAACCATCTCAGTGGCCAGGGATAGCAAGTATAGCTGGTCAATCCTGACTCACATGTGCCCCTCCAAAATCTTCAGTGGAGTTGACACCACTCAAACTTTACAGTCTGAAGTTGGTGGATTAATAGTTGCTAAGTGGGGAATCAGTTTATCTTTACCAGCAAAAGGGGAATGGATAACAGATAGCTATCCTCCCGCATATCCTGCCTCTACTGCGGGTAGTGCTCATCTTTCCAACCTTTGCCTGCACTGCTACGGAACCTTTCTCCAAAACTGAATCCCACCTCCCACCCACCAGACACAAGTCCTCTTTTCTTCCTCTCAAACCAAAGTTTCTCCTAGATCATTTTGTATATCCTATACATGTGAGAAATCTTAATTACCCCATTCATGGGTCTTTGCATTTTTGATCAAAGCAACAAATATTTCTGGGGCCATTGTCATCATCTTATGCTAAAGGAGGAATTTTGGAGATGGGATGGACTAATGGGCTTATCGTGGTTTTCCCCTGGAATCCTATCACAGCAGTCAGCCACTCTGGGTCCAAGTCAGTAGCTTTATGACAGAAAAGAAGTTAGACCAGGATGCCAGAGCACAGGGTAAAAGACCAAAGTACATCCAAGGAGAGTGTTGAGGTAAGAACCAGAAAATCATGCCAACATGGTTTTATTTTTTTTAAGAGAGAGAGAGTGTGTGTGGGGAGAGAGAGAGAGAGCAAGGAAGATGGAATTAATTTCAGTTTTTCATCTGTTTTTGTTTGTTTGTTTGCTTTTAGTTTCTCTGACACTTAGTTGTGCATGTGGTGCTGGGGTTTGAACCCAGGTCCTTGTGCATGCCAGGCAAGAACTCTACCACTAAGCCACCGCTTCAACCCCATGCCCACGCAGTTTAGAGGGAAAGAGCCCTGAGATATGGAGCTTACAGCCCAGGGACTATAGGTATCCAGGGGAAATGAAATCGAGGAATGCTGAGAGGAATAGAGTCCAGGTTGAAGCTGGAGATGCAGGTGCTCCCTGGACATGCAGTGAGGTGGACGAGCTTGACACAGGGACCAGATTAAGCAAACTTTTGACCTCCCTGGACAGTCAGCTCCAGAGTCCTGTCCACCTTGTTCTTTGGCTCTAGATTAGTCCTCTCTGCCCTGACCGTAACGATTTTCCTAGAACTGAGCCTGACCCCACAGGCTGATACTTATAAAACTTCAGTACTTACCAAACACTAAGAGATTCCACTAAGCTAGTCTTGGACTAGCTGTTGTACGTTACAGTGGTGAAGAGGGTATGATTTTCATCCTGGCAAAATTTAGTAAGAGTGGGAGAAGTAGAAAAGTTTTTGTTTTGTTTTGTTTTAAGGATGATAATAAAATATTGGTTCCATAGTAGATATTTATACCTGGTTACTATAGGAACTCAGAAGAGGATCAATTAACACAAGTGCCCCTTCAGGCTGTGAGAGGAAACAGTGGATAATGAAGATGGCAGGGAAAGTTGGATCTGATTCTCCATGGACTGGCACAGGTTGAAAGAGGAGAGCCAATGGTGTTGGATCAAAACGAAGTCCACACCATGGGCTTAAGTTCTTCCCAGAGCACACCCTCTTGGCTCTGTATGCCTGGCACTTGGCACAGAGCCTTCTACCTGGGGGGGGGGGGAGGTCAGTAGGTGTTTGTGAGTTAAACAAATGAGCCCTGCTTTGCTTTTGGAACAGAGTGGAGACCTGCAACTCCAAGAGACATTGCTTTCTAAAATATTATCATAGCCTTTAATTTCTCATTATGATTCTCTGGGAAGTTTAATTAATAATTGCTATGGGAAGAAGAGCACAAAGCGATAATTAATAACTACTGGCCAGAGCAATTGCTGAATTAAGAATCCAGTTATGGAATGAACAAAGCACACCCAAAAAAGGAGCATGAATTCCAGTCTCAAGGAAAGCCCATTGGTAGCAGGGACATGGGGGACAGAGGTCTTTTTAATCTAAGCAGCTATTGGGGGAGATAGGCCCCAAACAGGAAGATGGAAAATGATAAATTTGAGCATTTCTCAGGAAATGACTCTTTGACCATAATCTGTACTTCCTGGAAGAGCGAATATTGACACATGGCTCCTTTTCCTCCAGACCAGCAAAACAGTAAAATCAAAATAAGAGAAGCAAAGACTAGAACCATCTAACCAGGCACCACATGCCCAGAGTGCCTCCAAGAGCCCTGGAACCTCTAGGTACTTCCGAAGTCAACAAATCCCCATAACTTGATAGTTCTTAGAGTTTTCCTACAAAAGGATGTATTTTCAGAAAAGTGGAAACTACAGGACTGTTTGTACACATAAAGTCTCAATGCTTGTTTGAATCTGGGTGATTGACATTCCATTGATCCCTGAGTTAACCTGTATATTTTTTCCCATTGTCCCATCAGGGACCCTCCTGTGCTGTCATTCCTTGTACACTTACACTCCCATACCAGTTGGCTTTTCTCCACAAACCATCTCTTCCTCACAACTTAAGACTTCAGTTTTCAGTCTTTGGAAATTCATCACACCTAAACCATTAATGAAGCTGATGCTTATACTTTCTTTTCTGAAAGAACTTTCTATGAAATAGGATCCTCAGAATCAAGTACTTCAGAATTTCTAAACTTGAATCATTTTGACTATAAGCTACATACAATTTAACAGAAGTTCAGATACTTTTAAGTGGAAATGTATACTTTATAAAGCTTTGTAATAAAAGAGAAATTAAGAAATGCTGGCATACAATTCCTTGAAGAACCACAAATAATAGAATCTGGAGGAAGTGGCAGAAGGAAGGTAATTTTCTGAATGCCAGTGGCTTGTAGAGCTTGGGATCTGCTTTACTGAAGCACGGATTTGGATAACTCTGTGCTTTTAAAGGAACTCCTTTAAGAAAATGCCTCCTTTTCTCCCCCTAGGACATGCTATTGTGCTGAGAAGTGAGTAGTGGAAAGGTGACATTCTGTGGCTGAGCCAAGAATTGCAATGTTTCAAGTAGATCCTCACCTACTTTTCCCATTCAAAGCTTTGCTATCTTGTAAACTGGAAGGTCGAGGTTAGCCTAACAAACTATTCATGAGCTTCAACGTTGAGTTGAAGTATTTGAGTGTGAGCCTATTTGGTTCTAAACTCCCTGCACTTATACTGATCAGTAATTTCTCCCTCACCAGAAGCAATGAATATAGCAGAAAGAGAGGGGGGTTTGACCTCAGAAGACTAAGGTTCGCACCTCCATTCCTTTCTTCCTATCTGTTCTCATCCCCTCTCTGGGGCACTCTTTTCTCAGGTGTAAATGATGGGTGGCCATAGAACCAACTCCAACCCATGGAGGAGGCGGAATGTGTTGAGGGAAGGAAGCATGACTTGCGATGGAAAAGGCTTTGCCAAGATGGAATGACCTCCACATCTGAGTGGACAAACCCCCTCTTTCAGGCACAGAACTCGACTCATTTGGGGTAGCCAGACCTGCCAGGGGGACTGCAAAGCACCTTCTCCTTGTGCCCTATCACAGGACTCTCCAGTCTCACTGCCTCCATTACAGACCTGAGTTACTAGACATGTCAGAAAAATTGGCTCTCTTCTATAAAAAGGAACTTGCACATTCAATGTCTAGTCCATCTCCGAGAGCACTGGTTTTCAGTGTCAGATTCCAGATTCCTGAATTCATGAGACTGATTTCCCTCAATTTCACATTCCAAGCCACATTCTCATTGTCTGATCCTCTGTTTTCCAAAGCCAGGAATGACCGAAGGTCTTCTTGGCTAAGCGTTTTCCAGACTCTGGAGGATTGCCTACTTCTCCAGCTGGTTTTATTGTGACAAGCAGAATTTCATTTTGCAGATACTCTGTGGGAACTTAGGATTTTTCTTTTGCACCTCCTAAGCAAAACCCAAAACCATGAATAGATTAAGAACTCTGAATGGATGAACCCCAACACTTCCCTCCATTACACTCATCTTTGTGTCACTATCATTGTCCTGTTCCTTATTCCACTTTTTTTTTTTTTTTACTTTAATGAGTTTCTATCTTCCTTCCTACAAGGGAAGGGATAAGAAAGAACAAAAAAAAAATGTAGACTTAAAATTTTTACCTTTTTCATTTCTCTTATCAAAAGAAGATGATAAAGGCATTTTTAAGGAAGTGGAGAAAGAAAAATCAGCTGCCGGCACTGAAGTAAAACTAAAGTGCAAATGGATATTTTTCCAATTCTAAAACTAGATGAAGATCTGAGGACTGAGGAGGGGAGAGGCGGTAGGACGGGGAACGTGGTAAGAACTGTGCTGACTTTGCATCTGTTTTCGTGAATATACAGGTTTTGGATTTGCCAGTAGTTTTGAGATAGTTTCTCCTTTTGTTCATTGGACGCGAAAAATATTGCTCTCAAGATAAACACCTGACAGCCCAGGTATCTGATAACAGTCCAACTGAAGCAGGCTGCCACGCTGCACAACGGAATGCCTGCCGAACAGCTTCCCCCAGCCCTGGGATATGTTTCCCAAGAGAGCAGAGCTGTCATCTGCTTAGAGGGGAATCAGACACAGGCACCCAGTGAGAGCCCGTTACATAGGCACCTGATATTGGAGACAAGAATGACAAGGACAAGTCTGCCAGGTCCTGGCTCTGCTCACACACCTCACACACTGAGGGTTGAGGGTGCATCCTTGTCTCTGGCAAAAACTAAAACTTAATTTTTGTATGCACACTGCAAAGACCTTCCATACTTCAACAAAGCCATGCCTTAGCGGTTCATGCCCAACGGCTTTGCTTTGTTCTCTGTTTCCGCAGGGAACAGGTTGACTTATCACAAGAGTTCAAATGACTACACAGGTCATTTACACAGTTTGTACACACTGACTTTCACAACTTGTTTCAACTACTCATCTCTTTGTTGTACAAAAGCAGCCATAGATATACGTAAACAAATGAGTGTGACTATGTTCCAATAAAACTTTATTTATAAAAACAGGCAGGGGGCCAGACTTGGCATAATTTGCCGAACTTTTCATTAACTAGTACATTTCTTCTCTAGAGGAAAAGGGAGTTCTACTGAAGCAGGACAATCTTGAAAGACCTCTTCTTTGATGCTGCACACATTCTTTACATTTCTAGGCTCCTTTTGTCAGAGATGCCTGCAGCTGTAAGCAACAGAAAATGCAACTCGCTAACTTCTGAGAGCAGCAATGTAGTTTTCTCATGTATCCAAGGAGTGCAGTTTGGTGGCACGGTTGCTGTTTTGTTTGCATTCCCTCCTTGATTTCTTGGACCCCTGGCTCTTTTCTTCGTCCTTCTCAACCTGGTGGCTGGAGGCCACTCCACCAGGCATGGCATCAGAATCTGAGAGGAAGGAAAGGGATGGAATGAAAGGGCAGGCCCCCCACAACTTTTTCCTCTTTTTCAGAAAAGTAGAAATTTCCCCAGGAGCACCTCTGACTCTTGAGCATGGTGTGACACAGCACGTGCCTTCAAGCTGTAGTCTCCTAGTTTAACTCATTTTAATTTCCAGGAGTTGCTTTTCTTGGAACATTCTATAACCTCAGGTTCAAAGGCAACCTTCTAAATAGTGGAGAGGTTCTTTTGGTGGAGAAAAGACAAACCGCTTAAATTAAGAGTAGGGTAATTTTCTGGAGAAGCAATGAAAAAGATGTCACTCTGTATAACCATGTACTCATGAGCATGAAATGCCACCATCTCCGAGCTGCACTTGTATCGTCAAAGCAATGAAAACACACCTGTGGCCATGAGGGCTTTACAATTTGACTATAAAATGTAGATAATCACGATTATATAAATCCTGTTTTGAATGATACATTTTACTTTCAAAGCAAGCTCATTACTATCATCTTCTTTGATTTGCATGGTAAGTGTGCGGAGTAGGGCCTACCTGTTTATATTAAAGGGAAACCCTACACAGAGAAGGCAAATGATTTGCCTGAAATCTCAGATTCATCCTGTGTCCTACACCAATGGATTCCCTATTATTTTCTTGCAAAATACAGAAAATTGATTCATCTCATTTTCAAGATCACACCTCATCTCCATATCAATTTCGTCCTGCTTTATGTAGCCTTTTGAAATATTTATTAAGTGCCGACCTTGTAATTTGCCACCTAAGCACCTGTTTTCCTTTCCATTCTGTATATGAATGCGAGTCTGAACTGGTTCTACCAGCTCTAAAATACCTCAGTTGGGTCCCCATGACAATTATGTGCTGTCACATATACAAAGAAACAAGTTGAGTTTTTCACTGTTCCGTTTCCAAACCCCTTAGACTAGAAGAACTCTCGTGACTTTGGTGGGGGTGGGGGCAGGATAGGAAGTGTCACGTCTCAGTGGAGAAATACAAAGGAGAAGAAGAAACCCCAAGTAGGTAACAAGAAAGCGAAGCCAGGTTTCAGGTTCATGCCACACCTCAGAGACCAGCGGAGCCCTTCCAGGACTCCTTCCCAGAAAACACAGCTGGCTTGGGAGCTGCTGCCCCTCCCAGGCTGCCTGTTCCTGGGCCTCCTCACCCAAGTCCACTTCACTAGCTGAGGCCCCGCTCTCTGCATCCTTATTCACTTCCTTTTGTTTTCATGTTGTCCAACCAGCCCCATAAAGCCAGCTTTTTGCATACTAAAACTTAATTTGTTTAAGGACAAACAGTTGGAGGCCTGCTTCTCTGGGGCCAAAGTGACAGATCGCAGGAGGGGCACATCAGCCCTGGGGTGCTGCAGATTTGGCAGGTCCCCGTCTCCAAGGAAAGACAAGCACAGGAGCTGCTCACTGTCAGGATTCCAAAAGGCATTACCCTGAGCTCCAAGGTGGAGCTGTTTACCAATACCGTGATCTCTCCCCAGATGCAGTTGCTACTGCAGCTAATTAAGAGAACAATTAAGACCAAGGCAATCAGTCAAGTACACAGACCTCAGTCATCTTCCCAGCTCTTGGATGCTGCACGGCTCCCAGAGGGCTGAGCCGTATTCAGTCATTCAGAAAATGACAGGAAGATGCTATTAAATATCTGAAAACCATAAAAACACAATCATACTGCTCTTCAGCTGAGCTGCCCACCAGAGACCAATGCCCAGCAACTTTAGAAACTTAGTCCTCTTGAATTCACATACTCACAAACAAGATTAATCAAAAGCAGCTCAAATCAAAATTTAATTATAAGGTGGGGATGGAAGAGGTTGTGTTGGCTATTCCCCTCTTTTTTTCTTTTCTTTCTTTCTTTTTTTTTTTTTTTATGACTGATCAATACACTTTGTATCACCAAATGCAAGACAAAGTCCATGGGGTATCTTCAGAAAGGAAGTAACAGATTAAATATTGAGCTAAACAATTTAATCTTCTTCAGGAATGATGTTCAGATATTCATAAAGGTAAATCCTATTGAGGGGGGACAGTTTCCACGTACTAGATTATAAAGCTTTCTGGGAGAAGTTCATAAATACAGATATACGGCCATTAAAACCGAACTCTTCTAAATAGCATAGCAGATCAAGGCAGGAAAATAATTGCCCTTATAAAGAATATCAAATAGATGAGTATGTTAGTCATTCTATATTCAGTTTAGTAAGCAGAGTACTCCAGGATTTCTCCTGTTGAGCCCTGGCCTTACCTCCGTGTAGATAGTTACACTGTGAATCTTTGCACAAGAGTAATGGCATTTCTCAAGACCCGGAGCTAAGAAGTGAAGATGAACATCTTTTAAAAAGACACCATGAATAATGTTATCAAATATTTTTATTAAACACCTATTATGTGCTTTGCAAGAGATACTAAAATATTGAGAATTAGGAGTCTGACTTGAGTTTAAATTCTTACTCCCCACATACTAGCTCTCTGATACCAGGCAGGTGGCCAAGATGTTGTTTGTTGTTCCAGGTAAAAAGGAGATAAAGTTTATGAAGTGCTTAGAATAGGGCTTAATACAGAGTCAGTACTCAATAAAGCAACGATGATGGTGATAATGATTTCTAACAGCTGCCATGTATAGATGGCTTGTCCAGTTAGTGGCTTCTCTATGCAATCTTACTGAATACTACTGCAACTTTATTCAGTGAGAAATCCTAGTATTATTATTATTATTATTGCCATTTTACAGATGAAGAATCAGAAAACATGAGGCAAGTTCTCAGGTCTCTTATGGTATTGAAAGTACCAAGTGATCAAGGCTTGAATTGAAATTTTATTTTATTTATTTATTTGTACTGAGGATTTAACCCAAGGATGCTTTACCACTGAGCTACATCCTACTTCTTTTTCATTTTTATTTTCAGACAGGGTCTTGCTACATTGCTGAGGCTACCCTCCAACTTGCAATCCTCCTGTTTCAACCTCCTGAGTCACTGGGATTACTGGCATGGGCCACCATGCCCAGTGCTGAATTGAAATTTTAGACTTTTGTTTTTATCTCCAAATGAGTTGATACTATCACAGAAACCAAGGTTGTTCAAAGTAAACAACTTAACCTTTTCCTCTGCTTAAAGTCCAGGAACACACATCTTTTAGTATACTATGGATTCATAATTTTTCTAAAACTTAAAATTGTCTTGTGAGGCACACAATCACAGTACATTGTACTATGTATTAAAAATGTACATCTGTATGCAGTGATGCAGACCTGTAATCCCAGCTACTCAGAAGACTGAGGTAGGAGGACCACAAGTTCAAGGTCAGCCTGAGCAAATTAGTGAGCCTTTGTCACAAGTAAAAAATAAAAAGAGCTGGGAATGTAACTCAGTAGTAGAGCACCCCGGGTTCAATTATCGGTACCACACACACAAAAAGAAAAAAATATATACATATATTCACTCCATATAAATATTTGAACTATACCATGATTTTTAAGCCTATTTTGACCTTTCATCTTTTTTAATATATCAGAAGCTTTCAAAAGAAAAAGGAGATGTCCTGGGTCTCTGTTTACTTGATGTCAAGTTACCAAATGGTTGCGACCAAATATGGAGTTAGAAAGATGCACAATAGTCAACATCTTACACTGTGCTTTCATCAGACTACCACAGGGAACTGCAAAAGCATGGGTCTTAGAAAAATATGCTAAATTAATTGAGAAGAAATGAGCTTAGAGTATTTATTACCTTTTAAATATGACTTGCTTAATTATAAGCATATACAAGTTAAGTTTTTAACTATGTCTGTGTTTAACAACTATCTTGCAAAACAGTTTAACAGTAGGCTCCTGTGATCCAATAGGGGTCAGCTCCAGCACATCAGTGGTGATTCCACAGGGGGATGCTTCATGTGTGCAAACATGAACCTTTCAGCAAGTGCATATGTCAATATAGTGACAGTTGTAGAAAGACACTTCTAGTTACAAATGCTCAGAAACATATAGCCAGGTGAATTTACTGAGATATCTAAGAATAGGTGCCTTATACCCAATCCTGATGGCTTGTCCATGGACATGACTCTCTCAACCTCCCCAACATGATAGCCATGTGCACCAACTCTGGTACCATCTACTAAAAATGCAGCCGATGCAGTAGCTGGGCTTCACTCTACTAGCTTTTGCCAAACCCAATCCAATGTCAGAAATGAGCTGGTGACTTCCAGGTGGCTGTTAGGAAGCTACTTCCTTTTTCATTTGGTGGCACAGATCAGAATGCTTCTCCAGCCCTATTTAATAAATTATATTCAGAAACTCAATGACCAACATCCACTCATATCAGGGATTTTTATTTGTTTTACATTACCATGTACTTGCTCATAGGCACATACATGCTCACATAAGCACACATTTGTTCTTGAGAAAGCTCAAGTTTTACACTAAATATGGTCTACTTCTCTGAAATGTATAATACCTGCAGCACAATGTGTTGTGATCATTTGCTGATATAGAACGAGAACCAAAAAAATATATTCTTTTAAGAACTAAACCCTGTGCCGAGCTACATTTCTGCTGTAATACTTTAGTGCACCCATGTTTACCATTAAAAATTTTTAAACTACCACCTCGAATATCTTTACAGTCAAACTACTGCTATTGAAAAGGAATTTGCCCCATTATTATTGCTCTTCTTTTCCTTAGAGATGGGAAAACAACCAATCCAAAAATCAATTGCTCAGATCGCCTCTGTGACCAGGGGGAGCAAGTTCAAAGCCTTTTCATTAACACTGCAAATTCAAGAAATGTCCACAACAGACAAAATTGTAGGAATTCAGTGGGGGAAACAGAAGGCAATACTTTTCAGACTCTGTGTTTTCCCTGAGTAATCCAAAATGATTTTATAATGAATTTTTCCAGGCCATTAGCCCAAAATGTTGCCTGATACCTATGACTCTTTTGAAAAGGAAAAAAAAAAAGCAGGAAACAATCATTGAATTTAGAAACATAGCTTTGCCTTTATATTGTAGCCTTTTCATTTCTGCACACATTGTACATAGACTCTTTTTTTTTTAAATATCAGAATAACCACTGGTCCCAACTTTTAAGTCTTCCTAGATGGGATTTTCATACCAAAAAAAAAATCAATCTTTTGACTCAAATACAATCAACTGACCACCAAAAGTCTTCAAGAATCATCTCTACCTACCATTCAAAGAAAGGTCGAATAAAAAGGGCAAAAGAAAAGAATGTCTGCTACAACAAAAGAAGGTATTTCATAATGGGCAACAATACCCCTTCCTCTCCAGGGTGACAGACTCATTCACTTATATTTTGAAATGGGTTTTTGGAAAGTGGATAGAAATGTCAAGTGAAGCCAAAGTGGTGAGTGAGTCTCTGCAAAGACCAAAATGTTCCATCAATGCTTGAATAGCAGGGAGAAGGGAAGAAATTTCCCTCACATTTTTCACTAGCCTCATTTTGCCACAAATACACAGAACCTCTCTGGGCAGCCTTGCTTGGAAACTTGGATGTGTAGTCTTCCCCTCACACCCTCCGCCCCCAATTCAGAGTGAGAAACTGTAAATTCACACTACATTTAGGCAAACGTCTCATTATCTCTTTACTAAACAATTACAAACTATTTGAGTCCATCCAGTTGTTTTGAAAACAGTTGTTCAATTGAAATGTAATTTTTCATACTTCTGTCAACATTTAGAAATCCAAAGAATTCAGAAGAACTGTTTGGCATTAAATTTTTTTTTGCAAAACAACTGTTCACTTTGGATATCATTACCTGGATATTGATGGAAAGAGAGCTTATGATATGTGGTTTGTAGAATCAGTTGGTAATAGATCAGCCTTAACGGATCTCAAAGATAAAGCCAAAGACGTTCCCGATGAGAAAGAAAGAAATATCTGAGAGGAACACTTTTATCAGTATAACCTCTGGTTTCAGAGTTTAATGAGATGTGAGCAAATACCAGGTATCAAAAAGCCAATATGTATTTTTCATCAGTATTTAATAGTCTAAGCCATTCCACATAGTCTTTAAAAATAACAAAATGCAGAGTGGTGAAGATTATGTGCTCAGTATGGACATGTTATTTGAACTTCATTCTGTTTCACATGTCAAAACTTCCAGGTTGCCAGGCGTAGTGGTGCACACCTGTAATCCCAGAGGCTCAGGAAATTGAGGCAGGAGGATTGTAGGTTCAAAGCCAACTTCAGCAACTCAGCAAGACCCTGTCTCAAAATTTAAAAATGGACTAGGGATGTGGTGCAGTGGGTAAGCACTGCTGGGTTCAATCCCTGGTACAAATAAATAAATAAATAACAACAACAATGCCTCCCAGGTTTCAGACTCCCATGGTGTTTATGAAAGTATATATGTAGGGAAAAAAATCAAAGAGAGATTGAGAATTAAGAATTGACCCAGGAATTCAAGGATGGGTCAAGCTCTAATCTACTTTTCATTTCCCACCTAAATTATGATCATGCCTCACAGCAAAACTTTATCAAATCATTGCCTTCATCGCGAATGGATTTTCTCTCTCGATTTTCATGATTGGGTCAATGAAACCATCTCTTTCACTTCCACAAGCTGGAAACTTGGAAGTTGTTTTAGTTGGCTTTTTTGCTGTTGTGCCTAAAATACCCAACAAAAGCCATTTTAGGAAGGAAAGGTTTATTTTGGTGCTCAAGGTTTCAGAGGTCTTAATCCACAGAAGGTTGGGTCCATTCCTCAGGGCTCAAGATGAGGCTGAACATCAAAGAAGAAAAGTGGGGCAGAGGGAAGTGGGGCTGGGAATTGCCAGGAAGCAGAGAGAAAAATTCCACTCACCAGATATAAAATCTACATCCCAAAGGCGTGCCCCCAATGACCCACCTTCTCCAGCCACACCCTGCCTGCCTTCAGGTGCCCGCTAATCCCTACCAGGGATCACTCACTGATTGGGTCAAGGCCATCCCAACCCAATTATTTCACCTCTTGGCATTTTCACATTGTCTCACCTATTGAGCTTTTGGGACACCTTTTATCCAAATCATAATAGAAGTCTTTCCGGAAATTCCCTTCTCTGCACTGTTGCCTGCCCCCATATCTTACCATGACCTGTCTGAGTCCTTCTTCAAGTTCAACCCTTTCTCATCTTTTCCTCAGGTGTACCTGAGCCACTAAGACAACCTCACACCTGGTTTCCATGGCACCAGGCTCTACCGTACCAATTCAGAAAGCACACCATGTTCACAGCAAAGCCTGAAACCCTGTCATTCTCAAATCATTCTGTCCGCACTAGCAATAAAAATCTAAATTCCCTGTTCTACTTTCATGTTTCTCCAGTCTCCCCAGCTGTGGAAAACTTGACAAGATATCTCCCTATTTTCATCATTTTCTTCCTTTGAAAAGAGGTCCCAATTATAGCCAGGTACATAACCACCTAAATACAGAATCATCTTTTCAAACTCTTTGGCAACAAAATGTGCCACTGAAATTAAGTCCTGGACAATATGATTTGAACAGAAGTATTATGTGTGACCTCTAGGACATACTCTCAAAAGGAAGGAATACTGATAGTCTTTTTTTGCTGTTAAGGTTGACTAGGATGAGATGTGAGATGTGATAGCTGGATCAGGAGCAGCTACTTTAGGCACAGAAATGGAATTCATATATAGAGGATAGCAACGACACTCTATCAGCCATGGTAGCTCTCTGCTTTCAGATGATCAAAGAGAAAGAAAGAAATGTGCATGTTGTCTAACCCATTGTAGAGCTGTGCCTTTGTGGCAATAACCCAATCCATACACTAGTATACCAATATATACTATATCCTCAGTTGTTTCACAAAATTCAGCCATACACATTTTCCACATCTGTTTTTAGGTGTAGAAAAATCACAGGAGGTGGGAAAATGAATTTTTTGCCCAGAATTACATTCATTTTGGGCACACAACTCAACCTACAACAGCAATATGTTCATATCCTCATCACTCCAAACCATTTTTTAGAATCTCCAGTTAAAATACAAACATTTCATGTCACATATTTCATTTCAAGTATTTCATTGTTTTAAAGAGTTTCTAAAAACAACTATTTTCTCTTCCAGTCGGTGGCTGAGGGGTATGTGGCTAGACCAGGGGTAGAGCCAAGTTGCTCGTCAGAGAGTTCTATATGGATATACCAGTTCGGAGTTCAAGTCACCGTGAGATTCACTCCCTTTCCACTGTCCCCAAGAACCATGAACTCAAAGTGGAAATGTAAAGATGACACACAGCTAGGACACTTCAAGAAGAGCCATAAATATGTACTTAGAATCCTAACATCTTATTTGCTAATGTATATATGCTCCATTCTCCCAGCCTCAAGGTCCAAGACATTTCTTTGTCAATATCCACTACAGAAAAAATGTATGTATTTGCTTCCCGATGTTCCTACTCTCCATCTTATCCCCTCACCTTCTCTATTCTATGACCAAATCCCCTTCCCCACAAAGTATTCTTTAAAGCAGCATTCACTTCATAAGTTCTAAGCCCTTTTCCAAGATAGGTGGCATCCTTCATTCCTGGTAACTTTCCACACTTCCAGGGCCCCTTTCACTTCTGGCCCTCACAGAACAAGCCACATGGATCATCCATTATTTGTGACCCATCTCCCCTTTCAGATTAGCAGGAACCAATCCTTTGTCATCTTGATAAGCTAAGAAATTGACATAGTGTAAGATACATTGTCAAAGCTCTATAAGTGCTTGAAAACTGAAGACATCTTCCCACTAAAGAGTTGGAATACTCAAAATTGAGGTTGCCAATTTGTTCTTATGTCTCTGGTGGCCATGAGACAGCAGTCCACAGGTTGGAGTCCTTGGGAGGAGAAGCATTCATGTCTTGACATCTGGGGCCCTAACATTGGTGCCCCAGCATCACAATCACCCAAGTGTGAGGTGATAGGAACCCTACCATTTTATTGAACAATGTTGGTGAGTAGGATTAGCATAAGTGAACAGCACCTAGACTGAGAATCCATTGTGATGCTGATATAAAAAAAAATTAAACAGCAAAGCCTGATTTTAGCACTTTGTCTACAGGGGTACACAAGAGGCATTTGTAGGTCCACACCAATTTCAAAACATAGTTCTAGGGACTAGTACTATGTAATCATAAAATTACACTGGAGATAAGATTTAATTATCATTTTCACCTTTCTAACACCTTTCACAAAGTAATGCTTAAAAGCTTTGTGGGAAAGAATATTACCCTTAAAGTAATAACATGCAACACAGAGAGCAAGAGAAACACCAACCAGCAGGCTCGGCTTTTATGGGAGCTTAGGTTCAGGGGTGTTATTCAAAATTATTACAGGTGACTGCCATCTGTGAGGGTTTATAGATTGGCTTCAGAAGGAAAACCATTGGAAAATAAATGGCCCCTGTTTCCTAAAAGAGATCTTTTCATTTCTCTACACAGGGAGCTGATAAAAGCTGTTAAATACCATAGTAAGCAGACACTGATCACAAAATTCTCAATATTGTTCTATTTCCCCCATAAATCACAACATACTCAGCATTATCACCGATAGAGATGTGCAAGGCAGGGGGAGGAAGAAGATAAAGCCCCTGGCTTGTCCTCAAAGGATGGGACCCATAGGATGATAACTACCTGATTAATAACCTTTATTTATCCTGCAAAACAAAAGATTAAATATAGTATCCTAATTGCATTCATGAACTATCAGCTAGTTTTGAAAGTTTGGGGGATATGTCATGGTCATGAGAAATAGAAAAATCCGAGAAACTCACAAATTAGAGGAGACTAAGGAGGTATGCTGACATTAAGGCCTGAATGTTGATGCCCACCCCGAAGGACCCCTGCAAAATCCCTATGCTGGAACCTAATGCCCAATGTGATAATATTTAAAAGGTGGGGGCCTTTGGGAAGTGATTAAGTCAAGGAGTCCCCTGGCCCCTTCCACCACATAATGATACAACAAGAAGGCTCCATCCTTGAAGCAGAGAGCAAGCACTCATCAGACCCTGAACCTACTAGGACCTTGGTCTTGACTTTCCTGCCTCCAGATTGTGAATAAGAAAAGACTGTTGGTTATAAATCACCTAGTCTCCAGTATTTCATTTTAGCAGATCAAATGAACTAAGAAAATGACTCAATGCAACACGGTATCCTGTATCCACACTAGCTATTGATGGGAAACTAATGAAATCCAAATAAAGTCTAGAGCTCAGTTAATAATAATATGACCATGTCGATTTCTTAGTTTTGAAATGGTTGTGGTTAGGTAAGATGTTAATGTTAGAGGAAACTGGGTGAAAGACATGTGGGAATCTCTATTATTGTGTTTGTAATTTTTTATAAATATAAAATTATTACAAAATATAAAGTTTACCTTTAAGAAAAGTAATAAGCAAAGTCTATTGGCTATTCTGGGAGTTTTACTCCTTAGGTAATAGCAATCAAATACTCCTTTCTAGATTCTAACATTGCAAAGAGGAAGATATGGAGCCATCTGCAATATGGAATTTGAAATGAACAGGGAGGCCATTAATTCATAAAGTGGCTTTTCTGGTTGAAAGGAGAATCTGACACCATTAAATGTTGAGTGATGGCCTCAGCTGCTGGGGCTCCCAGAGAGTCTTGGCTCACCCTGAGGGACTCCTGATATACCTTCTGTTTTTGTTGATCAATTCAAACCACAGCCATCGGGACTTTACTTTGAAATGAGACCAACACATTTCTTCACTCACTCACATCTGTGTATATACACTTTTTCAGTGTAAATAATTTGTACTACAAGTTTGTGTGCTCACCTTCCTTTCTTAGAATAACAGGAAGCAAACTGTTAAGTGGTATGTCCCCAAAAGTTGATAGAGGAAGGGATGCATTCTGACTTTAGGCTTAGAGGGCAAGATTGCATTCAGGTCCTGGCTGGAAAGAGATGATATTGTCCATTTTGCAAGTTTAATAAAGGGTCTTCTTTCCAAAGTACAGATGAGATTGAAAGAAACCAGGAAGGAATAGTGCAACAGCCCAGGGCCAGCAGTTGTGAAGAGCTGTTCCTACTCCTACACTCCCACAATAAAAAGAGGGAGAAGTTACTAGAAACTGGAGATCTGGGTGGACCTAGGGGCCACTTAGAGGTCATTGCCCTGACCTCATTCTCCTCTTATTTGGCCAAATCCAACTAAAAACAGTGCACAGGTGCACACTGCTACCCTTGCACAGAGAAGCCTTCCAAAGACTCAGATCAAAATGGAGAGAGGTATGGAAAGTGGATCTTGAGGCACAAACACATGCAGCCTGTTCACTCTGTTGCCTACCTCATCCTGAAATTTCATCGTTTTTGCAATCCGTTTAATAATAATGCTAATATCTTCACTGCTTAGTAGAATTTTCTGAATCCAATATGATCAAGCAACTTTGCATTTTGTAAACTCTGACAGAGGTCAAGCCACACTGTGACAAGATGTCCTCACTTCTGAACGAAAGAATATTCCTTGTCAAACAGCTGAGGCTAGCAAAAGGCAGTGGTTGAAGTGTTTTCAGCAACAGGGTGCAACTGGAAAGGACTGTACCCAAATTTCCTGAGAATCTCACCTGGCTTCAAGTAATAGTCTTTCGGCACTTAGAGATTCACCACAGTTTGAATTGTGTATCTTTTCTTCACCACATTTGGATCTTGAGTTATGCCTAACAACCCCCTCTCAAAATTTTAGAAATATATAAGGCATTTCAAAGGAACAGGAGTAGTGCTCATGAACTGAATTTGGAATGGAGCTCAGGAAAAGATGGTCTAGGAAGGAAAAAGTGAGTAGGATCAAGGGAGAGAAGGCAGAGGGGAATTTATAGGATGTGCTAGAGATAAGACACGCAGATCTCACCTACGGGACCAGTGAGGCACAAGAAGATGTATGCCTAATGAGTTGGCCATGTGGTAGGCTGGAGTTTCCACCGCACGGAAAACCACACAATGCACATGCGTCACTTCAAGATTTAAACAGCAAGAAAGTCACATTTCTACGATGTCGAATTGCAATGTCTCCGAGGCTCTGCTTTCTCAAATTAGCAGTGCTTAGACATTCCCCAAAACACAGTCTGCCCCATCTGTAGCATACATCTTGAATTTGTTTTTCATTTCACAACAGAAACTGTATTCTTCACTCGTTCAGTCAATCAATAAATATTTATTGAGCATCGTCGTATGCATCAGCTACTACTGTAAGTACTGTGGACACAGCAGAGAAAGGGAAAACAAGGGGTTTCATTCTCAAGGTCCTTATGTTCCGGGGAGTGAGGTGGACAGAGATCAAATAAAATGAACACGATAAGCTCACAGAGTAATAAAACTATGGGAGAAACAAAGTAGGATGGACTCTTAAAGAGAGCCTGCTAAGGAAAGGAGATGAGAATGAGTGGTGTGAAAGATGCCCCCAAGCAGGTGGCATTTGACCCAAGCACCTAGATGGCATAAAGGAATCAGTCAAGCAACAAGGTGGCTGGTGGATTTTGGAGGTTTATTCCCAGATAAACAAATGCAAAGTTCTGAGAAAGAATGAATGTGGTTCATGTTACAAGGAATCAAGGTCAGGAAAGTTTCAAACTTTGGCCACAGAGCTAGATTTTCCTAAAATCTAACCTGGGTGGGTCTTGGTGTGGTAAATCTGTATCAGAGATCCATAGTTTTGTACATTCCCCAAAAGTCTCAGACCTCTTCCCATTAGGACACAAATTTGAATTAACATACATAGCCCTGATAAAAGTCCCTTGGGAACAAAATATCATAGAATCCTTGAAAAGAAGTTCTATCATCTTCCAGAAGTAGCAGGGGTGGAGAGATTCCCCTACGGGGTATATGGGGTATGTATTTTTTTTTAAGTTTTTTGTTTTTTCTTTTTTTTTTAAGAAACAATGCGAGCCAGGCATGATGGCGCATGCCTGTAATACCAGTGGCTCAGGAGGTTGAGACTGGAGGATCACAAGTTCAAAGCCAGCCTCAACAATTTAGTGAGACCCTGAGCAACTCAGTGAGACACTGTCTCTAAATAAAAATGGGCTGGGGATGTGGCTCAGTGGTTAAGCACCGCTGGGTTCAATCCCCAGTGCCCGCACACACACATACAAAAGTCGGAGCTGATTGCAAAATTAATATACATGCTCCATCACTGCAAACTGTATCTAATGTTAGTCAAAACAGATTGTCTACAAGGTATGCCTGGTGTCCTGCTCAGGCAAGGAAAAGAAAAACATACAAAATTAACTATAACTCTAGGTTAGATGTATTATGTCCAGCAGATCAGCAATGGAATAATTTTAAAGTTTTCCACAAATTCTTTGACACTCCTAGCTTCAAAGAGTGGAGCCTAATTCATGAATATAAGTTGTACTTAGTGAGCTGATGAATGGAATGTGGTACAGGTACAATAGTGTGTCCTTCAGGATAAAGCTGTAAAGGCTTCCGCCTCCTGTTCTCTCAGAATGCACTGGTGGAATCCAGCTGCCAAGTCATGAGGACATTCAAGTCGCCTTGTGGAGAGACACTGAGGACAAGAAACAAAGGCCTCCTGCCTACGGCCATGTGAATGAACCACTTTGAAGCTGATCCTCTTCCCCCAGTCAGTTTCTCAGATGACTGTGCCCCACTTTACATCTAGATTATAATCTCATGAGATACCCAGAGTCAGCCAGCCAAACACTCCCAAATTCCTAATGTACCAAAAAAGAAAACTGAGTTTTCTGAGATTAAAAGTGTTGTTTTCAGCCACAACACTCGGTAATTTGTTAGGCAGCAGCACAAGCAGCAATGGAAGTGTATACGTAGGATGAGCTACAGGAAGACCCCAAGCCTTGGAATCACTGCTATGCTAGTTTATGGTACCCAGATTCTAACTTCAAGCCAGCGTGGCCCTGGGACATAGCTATTATGTATAAAAGCAATGAGAAACCTACGTGGAGTTATCAAATATATCTCAAATGAAGAAATACCACTTGTTCCTGCTTGGCATTATTAATAATCATACTGTTCTTAAATTGCTATCATGTTTTATATTTTCATACAATGCTAAGAAAACAACTTAATAGACTTCTGATGGGTACAACAAAATGTTCTGCTTCAAGACTGGAAGGGGTAAATGTAAGAAATTCAACCCAGAGTAAAAGGTATCAACCCCTGTGGCAGAATTTCAGCACCTGCAATTCAAGTGCATTAGGACCGGTGGCAGGTAGAACCCTGCCATCTTGAATCGTCCAATTTACTAAGCGCTACATTGACAGCACCCGTCCATGTGCCAGTGCATCTCCGCAGGTTAAGAAGCTAAGAGGATGCAAACAAGCAGCATTATTTTGGAACCAAGAGATGTTGTTCTCAAGCTTAAACTTCTTCACCCTCATCACATCTGCTTCCCAAAATATCAAAAATATTGAAAATCAGGAACTGTCAAAGGCAAATCAACTCAGATGGTGCCTATTCCGAGACTAGCATGTCAATAGTGTTTATACCCCTTCTTACACCACATAGTCTAATTACCTCTGATTATATATTTAAGGAAACTTTCATGCACTGTAAACACTACAAAAATATATCCCTTCAGGTTCCTATTTTCTCCATCTGGCAGAGACTAAAGTCCTTGACTAGGACACTTCACCTACAGTTTAAGGGATAGGGAATAAACAACAGAAACAATTACTCATGAGCGATGACATATGTCTCTTTTACTGCCCATCTCACCATCCTCTATAAGTCTGAAGTCTAGGAGAGGGTGTTGTCATGGCAAATTGAAAACCCAGATGGCCCCTACACTATCAAACATGACCTCCACACAAACTAATTTGGGGGCCAAAGGTAACACAATTCTTTGCTAGGTTGAGGAACAGCTACCCAAGATGAGAAAACTATAGCTAGCAACAAATAAGTGAGCAGAGTCTGATCCCAATATGGTCCTGTGTAAAGAATTGTTCATTTATTGGGTTTTTTTTCCCTGCCCCTCCTCTCTTAGGTAGCTTTCCAGTGAGACCTGGGGAATTCTCATAATTCTGATCCTCATCTATTTCCCCCTGTGCTCCTGTCACCGTAGTCTTAGTGTCAAGTGGTTTAAATTCCCGATGGTAAACTGAATCCATTTCAGTTTGGATTTCTCTTCCCAGAATACACAAGGCTTCAAAATCACCCAGCAAACAAAAGAAGTGTTCCTGGAGGGCTTCTCCCATGGGAAAGTTCCTGATGCAGACTGAAGCCTTTGGGGAGAGCCCTGGATCTCAGGAGCGCAAGGAAGAGGCAAAATATCTTCAAAGGCTTGTTATAGTTTTATACAGAGACAGACATACATCTCAAACAGAGCAGAGAGACATGATTGCCATTTTTCTAATATTTAAATGATGCCATGATAAACCCAGCAGAGAATTCAGCATTTCAAGAGCACAATAAAAAGCAGATAACTGACACTGGTTCCCAAGGTGTTTTTAAATTTCACTCTGTACGAATGAACTACCAAGTCTATACCCATGCGTGCATACTTTTATTCACTTATTAAACATCTTTTACACACACACTGTGCTAGGTGTTGAGCATTGTGGTGCAAAGGCAAAGTCATAATTCTGGAATCCATGAAGCTTCTAGTGCAGAGATGAAAACAGAAACTGACTTATTAAGTCCCAAGTTTTCAATTCTGTGAATATTTCAATGAATTTGATACGGGGGCATTAAAATAAGTTGGAAATCATAATCTGGAGCTTATATATCCTTTATATCTGTGTGCCTGTGTGTGTGTGTGTGTGTGTGTGTGTGTGTATTCAAATTTACCTATTACTCTTCTCAAAAGAATAAAATCTAAAAACATAATATTTATTTTAAAAGTTGCCACAAGTGGTGTATTTGTTGCTTAATTTCAGTTTTTATATGTATCCCATATCTAGGATAATGCTCCTGAAAGGGTTAGATCTGTGAAAGTGTGTATGTGTGTGTGTGTGTGTGCACGCGTGTGTGTTAGAGGAGGAATATGGAGACGTAAATGATTAATGCTACGGTTTAGATAACATTAGCTTCCCAGTGAGACCTGGAGACACTGTGAGACAATACAAGAAAGTTTACAGGTGAAATGATCAGGTTATGAGAGCCTTAACCTAATCAGAGCATTGATTCCTCTGATAGGGATTAACTGAGTGCTGACCATAGGCATGTAGGGTGTGGCTGGAGGAGTGGATCACTGAGGGCATGCCTTTGGGATACATATTTTGTCCCTGGAGAGTAGAGTCATCTCTCTCTCTCTCTCTCTCTCTCTCTCTCTCTCTGCTTCCTGGTGGCCATATCCTGAGCCACTTTCCTCCACCATACTCTTCTTCCATGATGTACCATCACACCTAGGGCACAGAGCAACGGAGTTAGCCATCCATGGACTGCTAAAACCGAGCACCAAATAAACTTTTCCTCCTCTAAGATTGTTTTTATCATGTCTTTTGGTCACAACAATGAAATGGCTGGCTAAAACAGAAATTGGTACCAAGAAAGAGGTTGTTGCCGTGACTAACCTGAGCATGTGATTCAGAAGCTTTTAGAGCTTTTTGGAATTTGTGGGAGGAATTTTGAAAAGTTTAGAGATACAAGTGGGAAAAGTTTTAGAACACTGTAAGCACAGCTTAATGAGGGATTCTGGTAGGAATTCAAATACTAGAATGTTGAAAGGACTGTAGACAGTGAAGACTGGGCTCCTGAAGTCTCAGAGATGGAGGACTCTACTGGAAATTGGATAAGAGGCCATTCATGTTATGTTCAGGCTAGGAAGTTGTCTACATTTCTGAGACTTTCTGTGAGACTGAATTTAAAGGTGATAAACTTCTTAATCTGGGAGAAGAACTAGTATTCAGGCAGTGGCATGGATGTTGCTGGAATCTTTCAGCCAAGTTTATTAGATAATCGGGAGCAGAAAGTAAAGCAGAATGATTTTAAAAACTTGCAGTTTGGCCAGAAAACTGCAAGTAAAACTGGACCTAAGGAAGTTGCAATTGTTAAGGAGATTACAGCCACAAAAGACACTGCTAAGAACTTTACTCACAAATAATAGGAAAGCCGGCTTGAGGACATGTCGGTAATCGGCAAGATCACACTCATCTCTGGCTCAAGGTAAAAGTTCCTTTGATAAGCGACCTTGAGGGCACTCTTCTGTACAGGCAGGCCTAGAAGGTTGTCTCACCACTCTCAGCCACCCCAGCACTCAAATGCTGCTGTAAAAGTTGTCTCTGGAGGCTTAGCTACTAGTGGAGATGGCAATGAACCCCACATCAACCCCACAGTGCTTGTTCTGCAGGACTGCAGGATGCTGAAGTTAGAGGGACAAAGGAGGCTTCAACCAAGACTTCAAAAGAAGACCAGAAAGGCCAGCCAAAGAGCAGCAGGGTCAGAGTCCCTGCAGGCAACTCCTAAGAAAATGATGTATGGAAAGGTGAGACGGAAGCCAAGACTGCAGTGGAGACCCCCCAGATTTAAAAATGTCCAGTAATGTGGGATGTCTGAGGAAAAAAGCTGCAGGAACTGAGCAGAAACAAGAAAAAGGCCGCGTGGGCTGCAACCAGCAAATCCACAGGGGCAGAGTTAAACAAGAACATCATTATGCCATGCACCCCAGATTCTGAACATGGAGCCACAGGACTCGATTGCCCAGTCTGATTTCAGTCTTTCTTTGGTCCTACTTCTCCCTTGTGGAATAGAAATATTTACTCTGTGCCTTTATATACTGGATACAAGCAACTTGCTTTTGATTTTTACAGGGGCTCACACTAAGAGTTTGCCTTAAATCTTGGTGGAAACTTTGAAGTTATGCTTTTGGGAAATCCTAGAGCTATTTAGACTATGGGGACTTTTGATAATGGACTAAATGTATTTTGCATTGTGAAATGGGTATGAGCTTTAAGGGGCCAGGGTAAGAATGTTATGATTTAAATATTAGGTGTCACCCAAATCTCATGTGTGAAACAATACAAGAAAATTTAGAGGTGAAATGATTGGCTTGTAAGAGTCTTAACCAAATCAGTGTGCTAACCCCTTGATAGGAATGAACTGGCTGGTAAACTGTACTCAGGGTGTGGCTGGAGGAGAAGGGTCATTGGGGGCATTACTTTGAGATATATATATTTTGTTCCTGGAGAGTAGAGCCATCTCTCTCTGCTTCCTGGTGGCCATATCCTGAGCCACTTTCCTCCACCACACTCTCCTGTCGTGATGCTCTCTCACACCTTGGGCACAGAGTAATGGAGTGGGATACCCATGGACTGAGACTGCTGAAACTGTGAGCACCAAATAAACTTTTTCTCCTCTAAGACTGTTCTTGTCAGGTCTTAGTCAGCAACAAAATAGATGAATAGAACAATTGATTAATAGGTAGAAATATTTATACCAAAACAGTGAAACTGATCCAGTCAGGGAGACCAAGAAAACTTCAATGAGGAAAGTTTATTGATCCGAATTCTAAATAAAGAATTTGTGGGTTATCTGGAGAGAGAACTTATCACACAGAAAGAGGAACATTTACAAAGGACCTACAGATGTAAAAGAGAATAGCACATTCAAGAAATAGAAAGATCATTATACCTCAACTGTAAAGATAAAGAAGCCTAGTGTTGGAGGGAGTGATCAAGGTGGACAGGAGCAAGACACAGAGCTTTCTAGACCATGTATGCAAAATAGTGGGTTTTACCCTATGGCATTGGAAAACATGTGGGCAGTTTTAGCTGAGTGACATAATTAGCTTTTTGTTCTGAAGGGACTCTTCTATTTCATATGCATAAAGAAGGAATACTAAATGGGATTTAAAGCGTTGGAGCTACTACACTTGTTTATGTGAGAGATAGATGCTTGTTGCACAGTGATTCTGTGGGCCCAGATACCAATTGTTGACCTGTTGCCTCTCTGTGGCACACCCATTTCTATATACTTTGATTTATTCTAATGGACTAGACGTCTGTGAACCATATTCCCCAGTTTCCTCTGTCTACTGTCTTCTCGTTAGGTTCTGCTAACAGGAAAGAACATATTCCCACTTCTGGTTCTGACAGTTGCCCCCAGTTGCAGGAGGTTACAGCATCCCAGGTAGGATGTCTCTGAACTGAATCAGTCTGGGCAGTCTCAGGCCTGGCTTATGCAGTTCCTCTTCTACACATCTGGGTTGTATTGCAAAATGTCTCCAACAAAGCAATAGAAGGTGCATCTCTACAGACTTTGTAACAGGACAATAGCAGCTTCTTACATCTGAGTATGATGCCTTATTCCTTTTACCTTTTCCAGAGCTCTTCTCTCTCCCTTATATTTTTCCAGCCTTTCCTACAAATTTACAATTAGATCCCTATGTTTAATTCCTTCTTTGGAATACCTGGAATGTTTTTCTTTTCCCTGATTAAATTTAGACTAAAACATCCCAGAAATGATATAAAACAAATTCAATAAA
This sequence comes from Aplodontia rufa, assembly GCA_004027875.1. Lineage (NCBI taxonomy): Eukaryota > Metazoa > Chordata > Mammalia > Rodentia > Aplodontiidae > Aplodontia > Aplodontia rufa. The sequence continues at coordinate 43,770 of PVKS010012695.1, forward strand.
TTCAACCTCACAATAATAAATCATTCCTTGTAACAAAAGTCTACTTCTTTAAAACTGGAAAAATAAGAGAACACATTACACAGCAAAGCCTTCCTGAGAGTAACCCAAAGTCTGCCCATCCATTCCTACAGAAAAAAAAAAAAAAGAAAGAAAAAGATAATTAACACAAATTCTGTGGATACCACACCTACAGGGGGTCTTATCTAGATTACTCCAGGACACATAGACAAGAGAAGGTCCATGCATAAGAGTGGAAGAGAAATCCATCCAAAAAGATGATAAGACACAACCCAGGAATCCAAGAATTATTTAAAAAATAACCAAGATAACACAATACCTTCTAAAGTCCATAATTCACCAACAACTGACTCTAAAAATATTGAAGTGAGTGAAATATCAGATAAAGAATTCAAAAGAATTATTACTAAAATGATCAATGAGTTCCAAGAGGACACAGGAAAACAACACAATGGATTAAGGAAGTCATTATAGGATATAAATGAGAAACTGAACATGGAATTGGAGAAATTTAAAAAGAACAAACCGGGGTTGGGGATTTAGCTCAGTGGCAGAACACTTGCCTAGCAGGCGCAAGGCCCCAAGTTCAGTCGTTAGCCCTGAAAAAAAAAAAGAAAAAGAAAAAGTAAAAAGAACAAACAGAAATCTTGGCAATGAAAGACATAATAAATCAAATAAAATGTTTAGTTGAAAGTCTACTAGAGTATACCATGCTGAAGACAGATTTTCAGAGCTGGAAGTCAAAGTTACCAGCCTTGAACATTCAAACAATATTAAAGAAAAGAAAAGAAACAATCATGACCAGAATATACAGGAACTCTGAGACAACATTAACAGACCAAATTTAACAATCACTGGAATTGAAGAGGTTGTGAGAAGCAGGCTAATAGCATGGATAACCTCTTCAGGTAAATAATAACAGAAAATTTTCCAAACCTTGACAATGAGATGAACAATCCAGATGCAGGAATCATTCAAACCCCCAATTAGAAATTATCAAAAAAGAATCTCTCTATGATGCATTGTAATTAAAATGCCTAACATACAGAACAGGGATAGAATTTTTAAAATCTCAAGAGAAAAATGTCAGGTCACATTTAGAGGCAAGACCATGAGAATTATTTCTGATTTCCCAGCACAAATCCAAGAGGGCTTGGAATGATATGTCCCAACTCAGAAAGAAAATACTTGTCAACCAAGATTGCTAAATCCAGCAAAGCTATCTTTCAGAAAGGAATAAAAAATAAAAACCTTCCAAGATAAGCAGAAACTAAAAGAACTCATGACTACCAAGCAGGCACCACAGAAAATACTTAAAGAAATGCTTCATATAGAACAAATCAAAAACCCCAGAGTTCACAAGGGAACAAATTTCATTTGAAGAGTAGCTAAGCAAATGAGAAACAAGACCAAATTAAACATTATAAATAAATCAAAATGGCATTAATAAACATCTGTCTATGATAACATTAAATGCAAATGGTCGCAACTCTCCAATTAAAATAAATAGGTTGGCAGAATGGATTAAAATCAAGACTCAACTATATGTAGTTTGCAAGACTCATCTTGCAGGCAAATACAGACATAGGCACTGAATGTAAAAATTGGAAATTGATATACCACAAAAATGGAGCCTGAAAACAAGTAGAAGTAGCTACTCTCATATCCAATAAAGCATACTTCAAATCAGTTAATTGGAAGAGACAATGAAGGTCATTTCACACTAGCAAAGGAAACAATCCAAAAAGACGATATAACAATAGTAAATGTTTATGCTCCAAACATTGCTGTACCTACTTAGGTAAAATAGACAATACTCAAAAACTCAGATAAGACTCCAGTACAATAATACTGCATGATTTCAACACACCTCTCTACCAATGGATAGCTTATGCAGATATAAACTTACTAAGGACTCCTTGGACCTAAAAAATCTTAAATATAAAATGGACTTAATAGATATCTATAGAATACTTCATCTAACAATAGCCAAATAAGTCTCTTCTCAGATGCTCATGGAACCTTCTCCAAAATAGACCATATATTAGGCCATAAAGCAACTGTTAGAAAATATAAAAAACATATAATTCCTTGCATCATATCTGATCATAATGGAATGAAATTAGAAATCAACTCTAAAAACCCTACAGAAACCATATTAACACATGAAGATTGAATAATGCACTTTAAAAAAAAAGAGAGAGGACAGTGAAAGAGAGAGAGAGAGAGTATATAACTGTTATGCACCAATAAAACTATGGAAAAAGAGTTGAAAAAATTATACATAAGATGTATTACATTAGCATTCAAGGTAGGAATGGATTGCTGAAATTCTGAGGTAAGTAGAAAATACATCAGCAAATAGTCATATCTAAATTTGATCTTTCTTTTGAATTTGATGAATAGGATGTGACTGCAGAAAAGTATAAAAAAGTTGTGTTTATATAAGAGAATAATTTTTTTCACTGAATCATTGATATATTTTCAAATATGTATCAACAGTGCTAAATCCTGAAAAAAATATATGGTTGAAAGAACTATTCAAGTATTTCACAATTTAATAGACAAAAATGTGAAAGAAGAAAAGTGTGATTTTTGTTGTGGGCCCAGAAAATTAAGACACATGGATTTTCAGCAATAAGTCCATAAAGGAATAGTTAGAGAAGAGAATGGAAAAGTACTCTGGGACCACAATGGAGTCAGATTAATAATCTGGTGCTTTGCCCTTTTGTTCCAGTTATTATAGCTGAGTTAAAAATTACTTCAAAATGTATTACCATAAAACAACCTCTGATTATGCTTTCCATAATCAGAGGGCAGGATTTCTGTAAGAACAAAGCAGGGAAGGCCTATCTCTGCTCTAGTGTCTGAGTTTATCTGGAAGACTTGAAAGCAGAGGTCTAGAATGATGTGAAATCTCCATCAACCTGGAAGCCAATGCTCCTTGGCTGGGGTCTCTGTTCTTCCCCACAGGGGTGCCTCCAAGTCGCTAGCTCAGATTCCTCAGAGCAGGCTGACTGAGTTTTTTTGTTTGTTCGTTTGTTTTAAAGAGAGAAGGACACAGAGAGAGACAGAGAGAATCAATTTTATTGAGTTTTTCACATAGCTTTCGTTGCTCTGACACTTAGTTATATATGTGGGTTGCTGGGGTTTGAACCTGTGTACTTCCGCATGCTGGGCAAGCGCTGTAACCACCAAGCCACCGCTCCAGCCCCTGACTGAGTTTTAAGGAGTAGCATCAGAAGAAATAGGGATAGGAAGAGAGAGAGAGAGAGAGAAAAGGGAAGAGAGAGAGAGATGCAAAATTTTTACCTTTTTTATGACCCAACCCAGTAAGTAACATGTATTATTTTTTTAAAAGAGAGAGAGAAGTTTTTTTTAATCTGTTTTTTTGTTTTGTTTTGTTTTGTTTTGTTTCTCCTTCATTTATTTGTGTATGTAGTGCTAGGGATTGAACCCAGGACCTCACGCATGCCAGGCAAGTGTTCTACCACTAAGCCACCTCTCCAGCCAAAATGTATCATTTTTGTGACACACTTTTGGTTGGTGCAGTTACAAGCCTCCTCCTGTGTTTGAGGGGAGATCTGTCTTCTTGTTGAAAGAACACTGGTCACATTGTAAAAAAGATGGATACATGGATGAACAGATGGATGGATGGATGGTTGGTTAGATGGATCTAGACTTAAAAGACACCATCTACCACATCTTTAGATAACTCCAAGTCATTTGAATAAGAGAGTAATATAAGAAGTATATTTTAGGAATATTAATCTAATAGCCAGGATAGCATGAAGATGAATCACAGAAATAAAATAATCATCAAAATAGAACTAAAGAACTTGGCATTTGGCTTCTTGTGTATAAAGTCTATTATTCTGTGTTGTATTTCTTTTCTGCCCCCAGTGTCCTCTACTGTAAATCCCAATATTGTATGTTCCAAAGTGTGTTCTGCGGAATATCAATAAGTTCCATAACTTTCTCCAACAAAAGCCACCAGCAAGAAAGAAAAAAAAAAGTCTGTTTAACAGTTTTATTTGGAGTATCTCTAACCTTTTTGATCAAAGTTTATTTTTAAGTTTTGCTTTTTACTAATTAACAACCTTAAAAGCCACTGCCTCAGCTTCCCCTGGGTAGAATAATAAAAGGTCAAGCAACTAATCAATCAATAATTTACTCATCAAATGCCTAATTAGAAATAAGACTGAAAACATGTAGTACATATGCCACATGGGTAGTATTTTAGTCCAGTGCAGCAAAACAGAAAAATAATGAAAGAAATAGAAACTTTGATTTGTTAAAAAGAGTCTAAGACTCCAAAGAAAGACACTCACAAGATTTCCTTGAGAATTAGATTTGGTCAGAAAAGAGGGCTGTTGAATAAGTGCACACCTACCAAGCCTCATGCAAGGCTAAATTGTTAGGAAATCTTTTATTTATTTATTTATTTTTATTTGTTTATTTATTTTAAAGAGAGATGGACAGTGAAAGAGAGAGAGATTCAATTTTTATTTTCACATGGCTTTCCTTGCTCTGACACTTAATTATGCACATGGTGCTGGGATTTGAACCCATGTAGTCACACATGCTGAGCAAGCACCATAACCACCAAGCCACCATTCCAGACCTGGAAATCTTTTATTTTATAATGAAAGATGAAAGGTGTTTGTCTTCCAAACATTGCTTTGCATTGCAAAGTTCACTGCTTGCACACAAAAGGAACTTTGAAAGAAACTGTGCTACTAGAAAAGACCCCCCCTCCAGGGGAGAATGCTGCCAAAACAAAGAGTAGAGCTTCCTGTACACCATGGTCCTTGATGTCTCCTCAGGGGGCTTTAGTCAATATGACGATATGACGGTGATGTTCTGAGGCGACCAGACTGTGCCACCAGCCTCTGTGTGGAGTGTGATTGATCACGGACAGAATCAGCAGCTTTCCCTTACAACGGTCTGCATTCTTCTGCCCCATTTCCTTTCACCCTTTCCTTGCTTTTCTTTTCTCTCCAAGATCCTTGCTTCTGGCCTCCTTAATGAATACCCTTGCCCAGACAAGTCAGCGCCACTTGAACAGAACTCCTTAATGTCTCCTGGTCTAGCAGGTATCAAGCTGATGACTCCATCTTATATCAAAAGCAGGCTCTGAACTAGAACTCAGGCTGCAGTCACCAGGTTTAAAAATAAATACAAAATAAAATTATATTGAAAATTAATACCATGGTTGATTTTCGATCTCATAGAAGATTCTTGATCTCTTTGTCTCAGGCTTTCACAGCTTGAACTCTTTGCTTGATCTTCAAACTACTTATCCACATGCAATCTCGTTTCTTTAGCATCTCAACCTGTTTCCAAGACCAATCTGAAAAACACCATCCCCAGATCAATGCAAGAATCTATCGCCTCTATGCTCATATTTAGCACAGTTGGGAATATTAAAGTCACCACAAACTCTGATCCCAGTTACAAAGGGGCTAAATTGCCAACCGCCAGCCCTTGCCCCTGTCCTTCATAAGCTCCCTTCATCTCAGTGCCTGTGCCAAAATCCACACTCCCTCACCCACACCTCTGCTACACTTTGCCACCTGCATTACAGCTTCTACACACCCTGAGTTCTAAGGCAGATTGGATTTTCCTTCAGCAACCTTTTTGCTCCTTGAACAAGAAAAGCCCAAGTCCATCTTCGGGACCTTGCTCTGACAGTTTCCTCTGCTTAGAATGTTCTTCTCTCTGTTCTCCATTTTCTGGCTCCTTCTTGATATTCAAATATTTGCTTAAATGTCTCCTCAGTAAGGTTTTCTCAACACAATCCATATAAAGAAGTCAGCCAAGCCTTCTGTCAATTCACCAAAATCCCCTGTGCAGCTCTGAATATTAGTCGATATTTACTTGTATATCAGCTGTTTGCACCTCCATCCTCTGGACCTATCACTATGCTAGACACAAAGTAAATGCTCACCAAATGGATCCTGACTGAATTAGGAAAATGCTCAGTTGGAGAATGTGGGCATGCATACACTTCCAAGGGAGAAGATTGCTGCACAGTGTTCAGTACCCATCGAGATGTGTCATTATGAATCAGAGGCATGGCTGTGTGTTATTCTCCCAATTGCTCCATTGCTTGGTTGCAAGTATCAAGTAGATAGATGGTAATAAGCATGACTAGGGTTTTGCCAGAATAGTATTTTAGAATTAAGACACCAGGGCTGGACACAACGACATACACCTATAATCCCAGCCCTTAGGAAGCTGAGGCAGGAGGATCAGAAGTTCAAAGCCAGCCTCAGCAACTTAGCGAGGCCCTGCCTCAAAAAGTGGGCGGGGGGGGGGAGGGCTGGAGCAATGGCTCAGCAGTTATGGCGCTTGCCTTGTATGCGCGAGTACTCAAGTTCAAACACCAGTGCCATGTACACAACAAAGTATCAGAGGAATGAAAGTCACATGAAACGCTAAATAAAAATTGGAAAAAAATATGTTATAGATGTGGCTCAGTGGTTAAGCATCCCTGGGTTCAATCCCTAGTATCCTCCCCCCGACAAACACACACACACATTCAAGAAGAAGAGACTAGGAACTCGAGATCTGTTCAAGAAAGTGCTTTAAATGTTCGATCATAGAATCTGTGCTGGAAAAGGAGGTAGCTAGAACAAGAGGGAGTGAAAGGTGAAAACTGACAGGAATGAATAAATTAGGATGAAGAGCTGAAAAGTTAGGAAGTGTTGCCCATGAACAGGGGGTAAAGTACAACCTTCAGAAGAGCTGCAATTATTAGACGGAGAAAGAGAGAAGAAAGTCAGACCATGCTCCAGCCTGTTAGGAGGGCATCCTCAAGCCAAGAAGCTCTTCCCCCAGCCACCATGGGCCATCCCTCAGCACAGTTCCTACGCACTTTTATGCCCAAGGAGCATTTGGAATGTTTGTCAAACTTTGGAATATGTCAGGTCTCACCTAGACGGGAAGGAGATAGGAAGAAAAAAAGGAAGGCACATCCTATCTTATATTCATTAAGATGCAGTTATTTGTCATCTGCTCAAGGAGGCTTCCGCCCTACACCCTGCTCATCTCCCTTATCAGGACAAGAAAACTCCCCTTCTCCATCAGAAAGCCCCCAGCATTTCTCCTCTACACTCTGCCACACGGCTTCAAAGCATGCGCACCTGGCTCATTTTCCCAACTAGACTTAGGCACGGAGATGTATGAAGGCAGGACAATATTTTTCTCATCTTTGTTTCTAAGCACCAAAGATTCAGCACAGAGTGTGCAATCATTAATATTTTTGAATAATTGAATGACTCCACAAGTGTATAAACTACAGCACAGAACAGCAGACTGGCATGAGTGCTACGATAACACACTCCAGGAAGACTCCCAGGTCACTAGGTCACCTATATGGACAAGGAATCGCAATGCCATCTACTTCACCTTGGCCCCAGAGCACCCACCCTACACACCAGAGTGTAGATATTCTGGAAAAACCCCACTAACTGGGTTCCCACATCCAAACAGGGACACAGAGGCTATCTCTAAATACTTTGTGTCCTTTCATATAAACAATCTTTTATTTCAGGTTTTACTGATGAATTCATATTTACCCAGTTCCTAAAGGTAATGGGGGAAAATAAACTCTGGGAAAATTCGAAGCACAGTTTATCTCAATGGGAGGCAGCCCTATTTGTTTCTCTAGAAATAGGTCTCCTGCTCAACTTGAAATTTGACTTATAATTGCCAAATCATTACTTCCAGTTATGAGCATTTATTGTTAAAACTAATGAGGTGCCTCCAAAAAAAATATTTTTACAACTTGCTTTTGAACATTCTCAGAAGTTCTTTCTTGGAAACAACAAATGGGGTCTTTGTGAGAGAAGTCGCCTCCTGCCCTGGACCAGTGGGATGGACCAGACAGGAACACCGGACACTCTGGGAAAGGGGGCTGGGGAGAATCTGGCTGCCCTCCACCAAGGGAGTCCACCTTCTTTCCAGGCCTGAATTGAATCCCCAAAGGGCAAAGCTAGAAGGCAACCCCTTGACTTAGAGACGGGAGAACTGTCTCACTGCCCTCAGGAAGCTCAGCCACTTTTAACAGTTCCCCAGGATGAGGATCGGAGTCCTGCCACTCAGGCAGGCTGTGGTTGCAACATTTCACCAATGACGATGGTTCCAGCCTCACTCATGATGCCTGTTGTAAAGGTAGGTAAAAGCCTGGGCCAGAAATTTGAAATGGGTATCCTACTGTTTCCCAACCATAAACCCAGTGACTCAGAAGGCTGAAGCAGGGGGACCTTAAGTTCAAAGCCAGCCTCAGCAACTTAGCAAGGCCCTAAACAACTTAGCAAGATCCTGGCTCAAAATAAAAAGGGCTGGGGATGTGGCTCAATGGGCCTCTGGATTCAATAAATCCCCAGTACCAAAAATAAAACAAAAGAGAGCAGCAATTCCAGAGATAGAAATTTTAGCAAAACCTAGTGAACTTAAAAATTTCATGTCCATGTCTAGATTCCCTAGAGAGCCCCATCACCAAGGCACCCTCATCTCATGCCAAAATTTGTGGATATTCTGTTTTATTTGTCCCGCTGAAGAGTGAAATAAGAGCGTTTTCAATTATGTCAAAGATCCCAGTATACAGGCAAATTCTCAGTTAAGTTAGAGATGACATGAGTAAGCTGTGGTGTTCGGCAGCAACCATCAAGAATTGAGAAGGATTCCGGGGACTAAGCCCAAATACAAGAAAAGAAAAAATGCTGGGACTGACTACTGATGTGTGTCACAGGTTAGAGCGTGGATAATGACAGTGCAGTGCCACCCAGGGTTTCTGCCTGAACAGCCAAAATCCTGGACAAAGCCAGAAACCAAGCTCAGGCCTCCAGCCTCTCTGCACGCCAAGTAAAATCTTTTCCATAAAACCAGAAACCAGTTCTGGCTCTACATTTGCACTTATTTAAGGATGCAATGGGTAGGACTAGGCTGAAATTAAAAGAGGAAGTTGGGCCACGTGCTTCTTAGAAACAGACCCCAAAATACAAAGCAGAAAATATCCTTCCAGAGACAAAAAGGGAGGCTTCCTAGGAGAAATACAGTTAGGATGCACGAGAGTTCTAGCAAACGGATGTCTGCCAGCTCCCAGTGTTTTCTTTGCATTGCTCAAGGGTAAAGTGAAAGATAACACTGTTTTGAGCATGTTTAGATGTTCTGTTACCAGAGGGAGCTATGGAAAGCCTGAATTCTCCAACTGAAATGGAAAAGAAAGAACAAAAAGGCACATTTGTGCATTCTGCTTACTGTCTGTCACTTTCTAG
>PVKS010012696.1:0-52991 GCA_004027875.1 Aplodontia rufa
TGCTCCTGAGGGGTACATTGCCCATCGCTCAGCTGACTGCCACTTGGATGGATACCCAAGACAAGGGCAACTAAGCCACAGCTGACCTGGGCTTTACACCTACAAAATGGTTTGGGTTAGTTGGGCTAGACACATTTCTCTTAAGAAACAGAGAGGCTGTTAGTTAGCATTGGGTATGGAGGCAAAAAGATGTATAGAGACTTGCGAAGAGTTCTGGTAGTCATGATGGGTCATATGCAAGAAGGAACTAACTATGGGTGAGCAGATAGGAGAAAGGAACAGACCAGCAGACAGACCGAGAGATGTGAAGAAGAGGGCCTGTCTCCAAGACTTCCTTGGATCCTTCCTGATCCATTTCCAACTCTAGTGCTCATGTGCCCACTCAACAAATCTGCATCTGCAGGGCCCAGATGTCTCCTCTTGCGCTGCTGGGCTAAAGAAACTTCCATCCTTTTCCTCTTTGCACTTTGGAGCCCAGGCTTGCTCCATCATTGCTTGACTCACAAAACCCAAGTATTTCCCTAAGGATTTTTTCCCTTAAGTATTAATATTTTGAAAAAGGTCAAAGAGAAAAGGAGAAGGGGTAACTTTCTGGAAGGACAGATGTAAAATCTGAAGGGACAAAATCTGCCATCTCACAGCTTGGAGCAACCTGTCTAGGAGACATTGGCTTTGCTCTGGGCTTCTTCAGTTAAAAGCTGTCTCTGAGGAGACCCCAGGGAAGAGTTGAGGACACAGGGGTTATGTTGTACTGAAGTTAATCTTAAAAGGTGGTGATTGTGCTTTGTACATCCCAATGTCTCCCATCTCCCTTTGCTTGAACAAGACCATGTATCTCTGGTTGGTCAGAGCTAAGCTACGCAATGTCATCTGCAGTCTCCTCCTCCACAACTCCTGCCTCCTGAAGTCATATCAGGACTGAAAGACCCACCAATGTAGGTCTATGTGTAGAAACTAGTTTTGAGTCTTTTTTTTTTATTATAAAGAGAGAGGAACAGTGAGAGAGAGACAGGGAGAAAGAGAGAATCAATCTTATTTAGTTTTTCTTGTGACTTTCGTTGCTCAGACACTTCGCTGTGTGCATGGTGCTGGGGTTTGAATCCGCATCCCTGCACGTGCCAGGCAAGTGCTGAAACCGCTGAGTCACTGCTCCAGCCCATAGTTTTAAGTCTTTTGCTGAAATCTAACCCCAGCCTAGCCAGGCAACATGAGATCATTCTGTCCCAAATGAGAGAATGAGAAAATGGTCTACAAATTCTACTCTGTCAAAATAAGAACAGAGAGGGGAAAAAAAAAAAAAAAAAAATATATATATATATATATATACATATATGCCTCTGCGAAAGCATTTTCTTTCAGCTTTTCTTCACACACATTCTATGTAATTATGGTCAGCAAGAGGGCATTTTCCTTGGCCACACTGGCAGTACTTTCCACACAAAGGTTTATGCTGGCGGGCAGCCTGTCCTTGAGCTATTTACTTGTGTGGTGAATAAAAAACCATCGGACCTATGGCTAGTTAGACCCAAGCAAAATGTTTTCATTTGGAGTTATCCTGTAATAGGGCAGATTATTTTAATTTCCCCTCCACCTCTTGTCCCTTTTCCCTAGGTAAAGTGATTCAATATGGCGCAACAACCTCTATGCAACCAACTCTGTGGTATAACTTCCACATAACTGTGCATATTCACATTTTAAAATGCTTCTTCCTAGCTTTCTCGATCTTGGATATTTCTGCTCCAACTGTATTAGTCAGCTTTTCATCACTATAGTGAAAGGGCTGAGATAATGAACTGATAAAGATAAAAGGTTTATTGGGGTCCACAGTTTGGGAGTTTCCATTCCATCATGGATTGGTCCCTTTGTTTTTGGTCCTGTGGTAAGGCAGCACATTATAATGGGAGCGTGTGGCAGAGTAAAATTGTTTGTATCACAAGCCAGAGAGTAAAACAGAGGAAGAGGAGGAGCTGGACTCCCATAATGCCCATCAGAAGCACATATAAAATGACCTAAGGACCTCCCTCTGGACCCCACCAATCAAAAGCTGCCATTTTTAAAAGTTCCATTATCTCCCAGTAGCAACTCCCCTGGGAACCCAGGCTTTAACTCATGGTCCTTTGAGAAATAGTCAACATTCAAATGGTAATAGTACTCCTCAGGACTCCATCTCCTCCCTTCTCTAACCAGTTAAGCCTATTACCTTGCTGGACTCATATACAACAAGCCCATTTCTTGCTCCAGGTCATTTTTCACGCCGTGCACCACCATCCCAATCCTGAATGCCTGCCTTCTTCCTTTGGCTTTTCTGAATCCTACCCATCATTCAACACCTGGTTCTGGCCCCCTCCTTAGTGAAGCCCACCGCCTGCCAAAGTTGCTTCAATTCCTCCTTCTTTCAGTGAGCCTTGAGGCTGCTTTGGCTGGTAACTAGCTGCCCATTTTGTAATTAATGAGTCATTAGACAAGTTGATCAAAATATTGACATTGATTGTATGTAGAACTACGACATAAATCAAGTAATTCATTTCACAAGTATTTGCTGAGCATCTACCTAGCTTATGGTCAGTCTTGTGGGAACCATTTTATGTGAATAAATGGGGGAATTTATGGGTGAGTTAGACCTGTGTCTGACCTGGAGGACTTTGCAAAGGCTTGAGAGAATTTTTGAGAAAGTACATGAAAGATGATGCTGGAGTTGGCACATGAAGCATGATGTTTCTTCAGAGTAACACAAGATAAACCAAATGGAAGGAAGGGTCAACACCACCTTGACAGCGGGGCAGGATTTGGGAGGTAGCTCCAGGTGACAGAGAAATCATCTTTCTATTGCTGGGTGGATGCACGGGAGGATGTGTGCATGGTAGACACACGTATGCACATAAGTATGAATGAACCAGAAAGTGAATGGTCCATCCATCCATCCATCCACTGTCCATCCATTCAAAAAACGTTTATGGAGCACTATGTTCCAGTCACAGGGCATACCCGCAGCTACATCAAACTGATGAGATGGTAGTCAAGTCTGGTGACATTACAATTCAGTCATAAAACAACCAACAGGGACCTTAGAAGTTCAAAGAGAAATAATAATAGCTGCCATTTTAAAAACACAGCATGTTAGGTGTTTTTCAAACATTATTACAACAGTTCCCACTCCAGGTTGCCAAAGCAAACTCACAGGGGGACTGTGGGTTACTTTAAAATTTTGAGGGAAACATAATGATACTTAACATCTGTTAGACCCTGTACTAACTAGCTCAAGTTAGTTCACAGTTTTAACATTAGATCATACTACATTCCTTCTGATGATGTCATATCTTTGTGGAGCGAGGTCTTTGGAGGTGGCCATTCTAAGAAAACACGAACCTTATGAAAGTCAACATAGAACTGGAGATGAGAGAAGCAGTGTCCAATCAACTCCGAGGTTTGAGAAGTTACGCAGGGTCTACATCCAATTAATAAATAACCGTTGCTACGTAAGAATCAAATCAAACTATTACTTTTTTCCTTCAAATTACTTTGTCAGGACATAAATTCTTCTTATTATTTGATAAATGGATTGCTTAGGAACTGAGGACACCATGGACTTAGGAGCATCTGAATTATTGCTTTTTCTCCCAGGTAGATAACTTGCCAAAGGTTGCACAGGTGGTGAATCCCAGAGTTGGGGTTCAAAATCAGTTCTGCTCCAGTGTTCTCTAAAATGACATTGCTTTTGCTTATAGTAATGATAGGACTCAGCACACTCAGCAGGTGATGGAGAGCTGGGCTGGAAGTTGGGCAGAAACGGAGGAAATGGGTGACATGGACTGGTTCATGGAACCAAGAGGACTTGATCTGAGCCTTGAAGGGCATACTGCAGAGGGATTCTACTCTTTGTCACCACTTTAAGCTGAATCCACTGGAGTCTGGTGGAAGGAAAAAAAAACCGCCACCGAAGAGGTATCCAGCGAACAGATTTTAGGATTTTTTTTCAGTGCTAGGTCAGGCAAAGAGGAGATGGTTGGGTGCAGAAACCATGGTTAAGATGTAGAAGCACATTTTAGGGATCAAATAGCTCTGATTGTAGTTTGCTGATTTTTAAAAACTTGAACAGCCACTGCCATAATAATATCCCTAAATTCCAAACTTGTCATTTCAGGTGGCAGAGTCCTGACAAGATTATGAGGAGGGTGGCAGAAGGTTCCCCTGAGGGAAAAAAAAGACAACACCCTCTGGAATTGGGAAAAATTTAGATCAACATCATTTGAACCATGACCTCCTGCTCTTTTGTCCCCAAACAGACATTTCCTTGACCTCCAGAAATTCCTCTGCCTCAAGGAAAGACTTCTCAGCCGCTCCAGAGGCCTCCAAGGGGCTGGGAACAGACTGAAGAACACTCCAGGGAAGCTCGCAGGGCTGCAGGGCCTTCCCTGCAATGCAGAGATCTTCAAAGGCCAAGCCCAAGGCGCTGTGACCCCCAGGAGGGCTGCTCCAAAGCCGTGGAGGGGAGAGCCTGTAGGCCAAGGGGCCTGGCCAACAAGACCCCCTACTGTGGCAGCTAACCTGCTTGTAGGAGTCCTGGGAAGCCTAATTCAATTACCCTTATCAGAATGCCTCTGAACTTAACAAAGCAGATAATCAGTTCCAGAGACAGATACTGCGTGGGGGGCCAAAATTATTTTGCTTCCCCAAATTGGAGGCTGAAATTGGAGATGTTTGGGTAATGGAAAACATAATCCCTCCCTAGGCCCAAGCCTTCTCCCAATACCCACACCTGAGACACTCCTCCCCTTGGAGCCCAGGAAGCTGGGATTCCTTCCACAATCCATGCTCATCTTTCCCCAAAGACTCCTAAACTTGACCTCCTCCCCCTACCAGCTTTAGGCCATAGCCAGAAAGAAGCTGTGTACGGGGGATGGAAACAGGAGGGAAAGGGATTAATGTTTATGGAGCTCTCTCCTTTATGTCAGGTACATAATGCACATTATTTATTTAAACTGCCAAACAGAACTTTTGAGGGGAAAAAATTGGTACCCCACATTACAAAAGGCAATGGAGAATCGGAAAAGTGAAGTTAGGGCCTGAGGATCCATGCGTATAAGCAGCGCAGATGAGATTCAAACCCAGGGCTTGCTCTTTGCAAGTCACTGTGCCACCAGGGCCTCCCTGCTCAACATCAGAAAGCAAATAGAACCTTGTTGATTCAAGGAGCCATAGCAACTCTCCAAAGTAGAGTTGTCTCCTTTATGAATGGGGAAATCGACTCAGAGAGGCCGACTAACTCACGGTCAGGGTCTCAGGTGGGATTTGAGACGTCAGCCTGAGGTTGTAGCAGAGCTTTTTGTGCACTCACAGCCGCAGTCCAGGCTGTTACCTGGAGACTCCTGCAGCCCTAAGGGCAGGGACCATATCTGCTCGTCTAGCCCCAGGGGCAGAGTGCATGGCTTGGCCTGGACAGAAGCAGCACAGACTGACTCCTTTCTTAGCCTGGATGCAGGATGACCAGTGGTGTTCATGAATGTCCAGGTGTGCTCCATCTCCAAAGGACAGCTCTCCAGTCCTGCTACCTTGGAATTGTAGATACAACATTAGCCCTAGAAAGAATCGCTCACATGGCTGACCCACATCCCTTGTTTATTTATTTAAATGCATTGCTTTTATATATAACATTTGATATGTACAGAAAAAATTCCGTGTAAATTACAAAGCATAATATCAACCTTAGACCCAGACCAGGACAACAGATGCACCTCACATTCTCCCTTCTTACCCCCAGAGAAATAACCGCGCTCCTGAGTTTTGTGTGGGTTGCTCTTTTGATTATTTTTATGGTTTTGTCAGATTGCAATACTGCTCAGTTCTTTACATACCCTTTGCCTTTGCAGTTCCTCCCAGTAGAGACAGAATGCATTTTTCTACCCAATGATGTTAGATTTGCTTTGTCCAATAGAATGTTGTAGGCAATGGCAGGGTTTGAATTCTGAGCATGGACCTAAGAGGAATCATACATGTCCACTTTCTTTTCCCTCTTAGGTTTCTGCCTGTCATTTAAAAAAAAAAAAAAAAAAAAGATATTCCAGGCCACCTGATGTTCCAAGAAGGATGGAAGATATGTGAAGCAGACCTGGACCCAATCTGAAGTTACAATTAAGCTCAACTGAACCCCACCTAGCTAAACCAACTCCCAGTCAAACCCCAGAAAACTAAGAATACACAAATATTGTAAACCACCAAGTTTTGGAATTGTTTGTTATGCAGCTTTATTGTGGCAATAGCTGACTGATATATTATGTATCCTTGGATAGCATATTGTTTACTTTGGGGAGGTTTTTTGGAGCTTTGAGAGATAATTAATAGTACATCTCTTCATCTACAATTTACTTTTCTTTCCCAGTGAACATTTTCTTTTTGAGGTTTATCCAATGTACAATAGTATAAATGAACTATAGTACAAGTCCATTCAGTTTAAATATGAAAAAGGATGAAAGATCCAGAGAGCTTATGAATGACAGAACTGGTTTGGGAGCCCAAGTCTCATTCCTTCTGCAAATATTTACTGAACACAAGGTAAGCACTTTCCTCGGTGCTGGGAATATAAAGTTGAACTGGGCACATCAGGTTCTTACCCTCCAGGCCCTTCATGTACAGGGCCAGCTTCATGGAAAAAGGGCAAGGCCACATAGCCACCTCCTAAGATATCAGTGCCAGTGCTTCCTTATTGCCTCTGCCCTTCCAGCTATATATAATTTTTTCTTTCCATTCACCAATTCCTGTCCCTGGAGGTGGATAATGTAATTGAGAACATCTGTAAGGACAGCAGTTTGAAACCACTGGGCAGAAGAACTCTCCTTAGGAGAACTGGTGAAGTGTGTTCCAGGGTGCAGGTCAGCATGATTGGCAGGTTCAGACCTCAGAATTGGTCACTTTGGGGGGACGGTTTATGTTTCCGCAGAGGGACAGAACCAGAGCAATTTTCTCATTAATATGTAAATATGAAATTGTAAGTACACTAATCTCCATATATTAGATTTGAGTACCTATCTGCCAGCTCATGATATATCTTTATAGCCGATCTTGTTTATTTCTCACATCAGCATTGTCAGATAGGTTGTTCCCGCACACATTTTGCACATGAGGAAACAGGACAAGAGAGTTTGGAAGACTTGCAAAGTCCACGTAACTAGTAAATGAAAGAACTAAGACTTGAAGCAAATTCCTCCAGTTCAAATCTCCTAGACTCATTAGAAGTTATTCGACTTCTTTCTGTGCCTCATGTGGCACTCAACACAAAACAGAGGATGTAGTTGGTGATCAGAAAACAATTATGGGGGGCTGGAGCACTGGCTACGCGGTTATGGTGCTTGCCCAGCATCCACAAGTACAGGGGTTCAAACCCCAGCACCACGGTGCACAATGGAGTGTCAGAGCAATGAAAGCCACATGAAAAACTCAATAAAAATGGATTCTCTCTCTCTCTCTCTTACTTTCTCTCTTTAAAAAAAAAATATGGGTAGATTGAATTAATACCATGCAATTAGAAACTTCCCAAGTTAAAGACTGAGGCTGAATCACATGTCTTGAATGATTTTTCTCTCTCAGGAATTCCCTTGAGCCACTTTGAGCGTGCCATGCTATAGGATCCCAAGCTCTCAAGAGATCCATCTGGACCTGTTGGCTCCAGTGCTCCAATCATGTGACTGGCCAAGTGCTGTGGATCCCCTTTCTCATATGACAAGCTAGTGAGCACAGGCCAGGGCTGCAAGCCCCCTTCACAAACACATTCAAGGATGCATTCACGCCTGGCCAGCAGACAGGCCCTACAAACCACCCAGCAACCCCAGCCAGGAAAAAGCCCTCAGTTCTGGCCACAGGAACTTCATCAATGCGCCAGCCTGAGCCTGAGGCGCCAGCTCTGCCCACAGGACACCCAGAGGCAGTAACCCTGGCCAGGCCAAATCCCATGGACTCAAATTTTAATTTTTCGATCAGGGGACTGGATCAAAATTGAAAAGCAAACACCTGGTGAAGTTGTCAGTCATTGTAACCACTGAAGCAGATCCACCAATCGAGCGCAATCTCCACCTTGAACTGTCGTTTCTATTCACAGACCCTCTCGAATTCTTACAGCAAGATTCGGAGATGGAGTCCCCCTGAGAGCTCTTCTAAACGACCCCTGCTGGTCCCCTCGCCTGGCCATCTCCTGTTTCTCCCAGCACACACCTTCTGTCTTACAAGTCTGGGTTCTTACACAACAGACCCAACCTGATCTCACGACCTTTGTTCACGTTCCTTTCCTTGACTGGAGCACCTCTCTGCATCTGGGTCTAGCCTGATCTCCCCAAACCTTCTGTTCAAGGTCCCCTTTCAGCTGGTAGCAACCCTTCTCCTTTCTTTCTCTCATCCACATTTTTATTAGTTCACCATAGTTAAACATAGTAGTGGGGTTATTTTGACATAATCATTACATGCATGTAATATAATTTGCTCCATTTCAGTCCCCAGTACTTCCATTTTCACTCCCCTCCCCCACCCCCTGCTCCCCTTCCTCCACTCTGTCCGTATTCCTTTCATTTATTTCTTGTTTTTTTAATCAGTGCTTTATAGACATATAAAGGTGGATTTCCTGTCATCTGTTCATACATGTGCGTAGCATAACTCAGTCAATTTCATTATGCCGTTCTACTGACAGCAATCCTTTTTTTCCCTGTGCACCCCAATTCTCCATCATATCCTGTCTTGCATTGGGTTAGGCTCTTTGACAACAATCGCTGCATGAACAGACACTATTCAACAAATAAATAGTTCTCATAGACCTGGGGTCAGAGCCTCTGCTTGTTAGGCTCTGTTCTTGTCCTCATCTGATGCTACCCTTCCCCAGGGGGGTGCAATTCTGTGGGAACAAGTCAACGTGCACATCTTGAGCCTGCCTCCGACCCTCTATCTTCAAAGATCTATGGAGGCATCTTCCTAGGTTTGTCCGTGTGAGGGCAAGGAAGGTCAAGGGAAGCTGTGTGCTGGGAGTGGGTTGGTGGATGGAGCACAGGCATGCGTGCCCTGGAGCAGCCACAGATTCACAGGCCCTTTAGTAGGACGAGAATGGGGTGGGCCTCTAAGGGTTGGAGGCCTTCAATCATCTTTTGTCTACCTGTAGGAGGATGAGGACAAGACGGACAAAGCAGAGCAAGGTATGGAGAGAGACTCGGCACAGATGATATTGTTGACCCTCTGGATCAAGTCTGTGCCTGGACTTTTTGGTTCATCAAGCCAAATTATTATCTTTCTTTGCTTTTGTTCATTTGAGTTGGGCTTCTGTCACCTGCAGCTAAAAGTTACATATGATGATGATGATGATGATGATGATATGACATGGTAGCAAAGATGACAGCTAACAGTGGTTGGACAACAAGCGTGTTCTAGACAGGTTGCCTTACCTGTGTTAGTTTATTTTTCTAACTACCTCATGAGGAAGTTGGTGTTATCCCAGTTTTCCTTTTTGAAGAAGCACAGCTTCAGAAAAACTATGCAACTTGCCTGAGTTCATGAAGCTTTCAAACCCATCTGTCAACACTCAAGCTTGTGTGTTTAGCTACAAGCTTGTTTTCATTGGTCATCAACAGCGTGATCTAGAGCACGTGAAAGGCATGGGGCTCCTGTAGTGTGTGGGTAGCCACTGTGGGACAACCAAGGATCTGAAAAAGCAAGAAAGGGGAAAGGTCAAGGTCAAGGTCAGGATGCACAGGACCCAACATGTCCAACTAGATACCCATCAATCCTTATCAAAGGAGGAGGGGAGCTTGCTCCTGAAAAATGCCTTCCTCTCCATCCACCTCTCTACCCACGGTCCAAAGGCTCCTCCTGCAAGGCTTTAGAAAAGAAGAGGAAGGATGAAGCTGTTAGTTCTGTCAGCATGCTTCTTAATGCCTCTGCAGGGCTCTATAGGTTATGCTTTCAGCAAAGATACAGCGGAACTTATACTGCCACTGAGTTACAATCTGATAATGAGTGGAGACATGTTAAGCACAGATGGTTCTTAAGAGCGGCCAAGCGCAAATTTTCATCACCATCCAATATTGCCTACACGTAGAAAGTCTTCGACATATATAAGAACCCAGCATTTATCCTGTGGTGAGCAGAATCACTCAATTTCGATCTGGACTTCACAAGCAGAGGAGGAAAACTGGAAATGTCATGAGGACTTTGATTCTTGAGTTTCTTATGACCACATGCATAGTTGTAAGATCAAGCACTGTATGTCCCCCACAGGGAGAGAAGACCAAGAGGGAGTTCCAAATTGGCATGAGAAGCTGTATGCAGAGTGCAGAGTAGCAGGGTCACCACAAAAGTTTATTGCTGCAAGAATGAGAGAGCTGCACAAGGCACTCTGCTCTGTCACACTTAGAAACGCTCTCATCCCACTGTCACTGCAATAAAATCTTTATAGAAGAGAGGCCAGACCTCCAGACTGCACTGTCAAGTACTCAACGTCACTCAACAAACACTCATGAGACACAAAAGGCCTTCCCATTTGCAGGTGTGGGTTTTCAAAATGTCCCAGGAAGGTGAATAATCTCAGTGGTGCCCCTTGAAAGAAAAGCACTCTCAAGTTCAAGTTCTAAGTCCAAATGCATTTATTCTCTATTTTCTTTAGTATGCATTATGCATTGTAGCAGGAAGAGCATTTTCTCTTTTCTTAAATTATTATTATTATTATATTATAGTGTATATATTATTATAGTCACACACAGCAGTTGGGTTCATCCCGAAAAACTCATACAGGCATGGAAATCGACTTGGTTCATGATACTCCACTTTTCCCTCCCATCCCCTCTTTCCTTCTCTCTTTCTCCTCTACTGTAGTAAACTTCCTTTCTGGAAAGAGTATCTCCTGCTGAAAGATTCTATTTCCCAAAGTGATACTCACATGAGCCTAAAACTAATCCCCCACTACAAGCAATGGTCACAATAGCTGCTTCATTTGTTCACATGGTCATCAATAATTTTGAGCATATTATTAAGTTGGGAAATTGTCTGGTGTTACACAGCAAAGCCACAATGACCAGTATTGGGTTTATCAATAATAAGGCTGACAATAAGTCCTTTATCTGTATCAATCTGACATCACCGATATCAACCTGAGCAGAGGAAGAGGACTTTGTGACCTCTTCAGTACCAAAAAAAAAAAAAAAAAAAAAAAAAAAAAAAAAAAAAAAAAAAAAACCAAACAAAAATAAGAGGAGGTGCTGTCAGGAGAGAGATCTGTGATGGAGACATAAACTTGAGATTGACAGGTCTCTCAGTTAGTTGAAGCCATAAGCATTGAAGAGATTGCCTAAGGGGGATGTAAAAGAAGAATAATATTTTGAACCAAGGGTTGAGGCCCATCAACAATTTTGTTGTTTTTAGTATATCAAATCCTTGTTAAGATATAATTTGCATACCTATAACTCAGCCTTTAAAGTGTATGATTTAGTCTTTTAATATAATCACAAAGTTGGGCAACCATCACTAATACCTAATTCCATAATATTTTTGCCATTCCAAAAAAGAATCACGTATCCATTAACATTTACTCTCTCCCTCCACCTCCCTTCAGCCTCTGATAATCACTAATTTACTTTGCATCTCTGGATTTGCCTTATAATAATGACATCTCACATAAATAACAACTAACAACATGTGATTTTTTTGTATCTAGCTTCTTTCACTTATCATATCATTGTGAGGTTTAACTATGTTGTAGCATGTATTAGTGCTTCATTCCTTTCTATAGCTGAATAATATTCCATTGTATGGATACAATGTGTTTTGTTTATCCATCAACCCGTTCATAGACATATGGGTTGTTTTCATTTTAGCTATTATGAATAAGCCTGCTATGAATGTTCGTGTGTAATATTTTATGTGGACATATGTTTTCAATTCTCTTAAACACTTAGGAACAGAACTGCTGGGCCATGTGGTAACTCCATGCTTAACCTTTGGAGAGGCTGCCAAACTTTTTACAAAACAATGCGACACTTACATTCTCACCAGTAACGTATGAGGTTTAATTTGTCCACACCTTCACCAACACGTATCATTGTCTGGCTTTTTCATTAAGCCCACCCTAATGGGTGTCAAGTGATATCTCACTGTGGGTTTGTAATAGTTTTCGTGTTCTTTCATGTGCTTACATTTTGTTTATCTTCTTTGGAGAAATATCTATCCAAATCTTTTGTCCATTTCTCATTGTGCTGTACATAAGGTTTTTATTCTAGATATGAATCTTTATCAGATACATTATTTACAAATGTTTTCTTTCATTCTGTGAATTGTCTTTTCCCTTTATCAATGATGTCCTTTGAAGCACAAAACTTTTTAGCTTTGATGAATCATAGCTTATAACTCACCTATTTTTTTATTTTGTAACTTGTTTTTTGTATCATATCTAGGAAATCCTTGCTTAATCTGAGGTCATGAAGATTTATATTTTTTTCCAAAAATTACATAGGTTTAGCCCTAATATTAATGTGTCTGATCCAATTTAGTTAACTTTTGTGTATGGGTAGAGGTCGAGGTTCAAGCTCACCCCCTTGCTTATAAATATCTAGTTTCAGCAACATTTGTTAAAAAGACCCTTATTTCCTCCTTTGACTTATCTTGGTACTCTTATCGAAAATCAATTGACCAAAAATGTTAGAGCTTATTTTCTAGACTCTCTATTCTATTCCATTGATCTATATTCTTTTTTTTTTTTTTTGAGAGAGAGAGAGAGAAAGGGAAAGAGGGAGAGAGAGAAGGAGAATCAATTTTATTTATTTTTTTCTTCTAGCTTTTGTTGCTCTGACACTTAGTTGTGTATGTGGTGCTGGGATTTGAACCCAAGCCCTCCCGCATGCCAGGCAAGAGCTGCAACCACTGAGCCACAGCTCCAGCCCCTGATCTACATTCTCACATCAATACTACTTAGTCTTAAGTACTGTAGCTTTGCACTATGCTTTTCAATTAGACAATGCGAGTTTTCCAAGTCTGTTCTTTTTCAAGATTGTTTTGGTACTTCTTCTAGGTTCCTTGAATTTCCACATAAATTTTAAGAAAAGCTTATTAATATCTACAGAGAAACCATCTGGGATTTTGGTAGGGATTGCATAGACTCCATAGATCAATTTGGAGAGTATTCACATTTTAACAATATTAAATCCTCCAATCTGTAAGAATGGATGCCTTTCAATTTATTTAAGGCTTTCTTGACTTCTTTTAGAGTTTTCAATGTACATATCTTAAACTTATTTTAAATTTATTTGTATGTTTTTCTTTTTCATGTTATTCTAAATGGCACTGTCTTAATTATTTCTGGTTATTCCTGCTAGTATTATAGAAATGCAATTTATTTTTTGTGTCTTCATCTTGTGTCCTGCAACCGTGCTAAACTCATTTATTAGTTCTAATAATTTTCATAGATTCCTTAGGATTTACTACATGCAAAATGATGTCATGTGCAGATTGAGCTGATTTTGCGTTTTCCATTTCCAATCTGTATGCCTTTTATTTCTTTTTTCTTACCTAATTACCCTGACTAAAGCCTCTAGTACCATTTGGAATAGAAATGGTAAGAGTAGATATCCTTGATTTGTTCCTGATCTTAGGAGAAAAGAATTCAGTGTTTGACCATTGAGTTCACATTAGATGCGGATTTTTCACACAGAGCTGTATGAATTTTCTCTTGTTGTTATAACTAATTATGACACATGTGATAGCTTAAAACAACACAGATTTATCTCTCAGTTCTCTGTCAGTTGGAATCCAACATGGGCTGCATGGGATAAATCAGTTTGGGCAAAGTGGTGGGACTCTAGAGGTGGCTCCATTCCCTTGCCTTTGCCAGATTAAGGGCCCTTCTATTCCTAGCTGAATATTTTTAACATGAATGGTGATGAATTTTGCCAAATGCTTTTTCTGTGCCTTTTGAAATGATAATGTGATTAACATTTATTTTTTATTTTTTTAAAGAGAGAAGGACAGTGAGAGAGAGAGAGACAGAGAGAATCAATTTTTATTGAGTTTTTCACACAGTTTTCGTTGCTCTGACACTTGGCTGTGTACGTGGGTGCTGGGGTCTGAACTCGTGTACTCTTGCATTCCGGGAAGCGCCGTAACCGCTGAGCCACCGCTCCAGCCCCAGGTCTGTCGATTTAAAAACCACATAAAAGAAAGGAGACTGGAGTAGCCAGACGAAGGAGGGAAACCAAATGAGGGTGGTGTTTCTGAAGGATTTCAGGATGGAAGACAGAGGCAAGAACATCAATACTGTTGAGAGGTAAGGTAAGGTAGGAACTGAAAACTGCTCATTCTCTTTGGTTTTGTGGAGCTTGTTTGTGAGCTTGGTGACAACTGCTGAGGGACATGATAGGAGGTGAGAGTCCTCTCTGGACTTCAGGGAGTCGACGGTGAAGCTATGAGGCAGTGATTCCATTGGTGTTGTCAGTGTCGGGACAACTTAACAGGTCTTCACCAAGGGATTGTAGTTGAAGCAGGGAGGGAAAGAAGCATTTTCAGGATCTGAGCTACTGAAGAATTGGACTCTCAGCTTTTTTAGAATCAAGCAAGGATATCTCTGTGCCTAAAGTTCAGAAACCAGCCCTCGTTTTTGCAAAGACAGAGTAGACTGCAGCCTACCTCATCCTGTGAATGACACAGTCAGATTTAAGATGTTGTCTCATTTTGGTAAAACACTAGGGCTTGGCCCCACAGTGAAATTCACATGCGTATCTAATAGGGTTTTTTGTTTTTGTTTTTGTTGTTTTTCAAGGGAGACAGAGAGAGCTCATGAGAGAGAGAGAGAAAAGGAGAATCAATTTTATTTAGTTTTTCACGTGGCCATAGTTGCTCCAATACTTCATCGTATATGCGGTGCTGGGGTTTGAACCGGCATCCTTGAGCATGCCAGGCAAGCACTGTAACTGCTAAGCCCTGGCTCCAGCCCCCATATCTAGTTTTTTTAGGATTGTTTAAAATATAAAGTTTTGGAGCTTTGGGGGGCAGAGATTCCGGGTCTTCGGGAGAGACTTTTCCCATCAGGGCAGCATCATCCTCTAAACCAAGCTCCTCCTGGTGCTGTGGGCTTGGCCTTCTCACCACATTCTTGGGTGGCGCCTCTCATGTGACAGGACCTAGGGGACCTGAGTGCCCTCCTGCAAGACTCACTTCCCTCTGCCTGGCAGTCTCGTTTGTTCTATTGAATGCTTCCCTGGGATATTTATGTGGAAACCTAAGAAAACACTACAGGGTCGTTTTTAATAAGTGCCAATCCCTCCTAGGCTATCTGCAGTCATAAACATTTACGTCTAATATCCCAAAGAAAATGTTGGTGCAGTCTGATGTGGGGGCGAAAGCACACAGATCAGTCTAAACAAAAACACGAGGGTGAGAGTTAGCTGCTTTCAGCATGAAGCTGCGTTCACTCATTTCTGACATAAAAGTGCCATTTGCATATTCTTTCAAGTCTGTTTAGCTACAAACACATGTATATTTGGTGCACAGAAATTTAAAATTTGTAAATTATTCAGAAACTACTGCCAAATTGTAATCAAGTGGTAGGAAAAACATTCTAGACTGAATAGTTGTAAGTACAGAGGAGAGCCTTCTCAAGCTTGGGAAACATTTTTAAATACACTGGTGCCTAATCAACTCAGAGAAAACAGGGGGAGAAATGTTTACTTTGTTAGCAACAATTTAATATAGATGTTATTTTTTTTCTGTTTGTTGAGCACTGCAGAATGGAATTATTTTAGTATTGCAATATTAAGTAAATAAAGTGCCTTCCGGGAGAAAGCTAAACACTGTGATTAAGTTGAAGAAGGAATTTCTAATGCCTTTCGAGAAATCATTATAAGCCCAGAACCATGATTGCTAAAAAGCAATCCAGTGTAATATAAGGAATGCGTGTAATACCTTATATTATAGCATTTAGGGTGTGTTAGTTGCATCCTATCTTAGAAATCTGTCTCCCCATTTCCTTTATTTTGT
This sequence comes from Aplodontia rufa, assembly GCA_004027875.1. Taxonomy (NCBI): domain Eukaryota; kingdom Metazoa; phylum Chordata; class Mammalia; order Rodentia; family Aplodontiidae; genus Aplodontia; species Aplodontia rufa. The sequence continues at coordinate 15,988 of PVKS010012696.1, forward strand.
ATATCAAGCTAAGCCCTGTGCTGGGCCCTTGGGGCCTAGGAATTTGTATATGGAGATAGAGACGCACCTCAGCAGGCAAGTAAACCATTTGGGTGGGGGCTGCGAGTGAGGGGCGAACGGGTAGACATTGGCAGGAGTTTAAGTTAAGCATGGACTGAGAATGGAAGGACCCGCCTGTTTCAGCCAGCTATTTCACCACTGTAACTGAAAGACCTGACAAGAACAATTTTAGGAGCAGAAGTTTATTTTGGGGGCTCGTAGTTTCAGAGACCTTAGTCCACAGAAGGCCGGCTCCATTCCTCAGGGTTCAAGATGAGACAGAGCATCCTGGAGGAAGGCATGGCTCCAGGGAGCAGAGAGAGAGAGACTCCAAGCCAGACAGACACAAGATACATACCCCAAAGGCATGTCCACAGTGACCCCACCTCCTCCAGCCACACGCCACAAGCCTACGGTTACCACTCACTTAATCCCTGTTAGGGAGTAACTCATTGATTGAGATAAGGCTGCTATAACCCAGACATTTCACCTCAGCCTTCCTCAATAGTCACACATGAGCTTTTGGGGAGACACCAGTCAAGCCATAATACTGCCTTAACATAGATGCAAGAGCAATGAGTGGAGGCCAGAGCTGACAGATGACGGGTTGACAGTCATTGAAAGTGTGTAGTAGTTTCGTCATATCTTCCATGCCCACAACTACACGGGGAATGCACAGAGACTGGTGCAGCAACTCAGTTCTTTAGATTTTTCCCCCACATATTTTATTGGTGCGTTATAGTTGTACATAATGATGGGGTTTGCTGTTACATACTCACACATACACACAATATAACAATATAATTTGGCCAATACCCCTTCCCAGCACTTCCCCACTCCCTCACCTTATCCCATCCCCCTGGTCCCTTTCTTCTACCAAGCTCGGTTTTTTAAAAAGTCAAGTTCTATCCACCTCCACTTCTCCAGCTTCACTTTAACCCCCTGCAGTGACACCCTCTAAGGCGGGGAATGTGGTGCTGGGAGGAGAGAGCCTATTGTGGCCAATTTTGGAAACAGCGTACTACATTTGGGATTATTCCTTTGGTGGAATCAATTTGTAAATGGGAAACCAGAGTATTTGGTTTTCAAACACAAAATAGCAAATAACTCAAAGTTCAATAAGGTGAGTTGACAAAGCTAATTAAAGATGGGGGCTGAGTTCTCTCTTCTGTAAGTCCACTCGCTCATCACTCCTATTGCTTATTCATGTATTCAGGAACATCTATAGAATACTTGTGTGGCAAAGTACAGCTTGTGGTGGAAGGTAGAGACCCTACCCTTATCTTGTGAGTGCTTATGTGGATAAATACAGCGAGCATTTGCTTTCCAAAAAGTCCCAAGATATCAAAAGGCAAAGTTTGATATAAGCTAAGTTGCTTTGAGACCTCTGCATTCAAACTCTTGAGCACTTTGTGGCAATTTAACAAAAATTTTCCTTCCAGCAAGGTTATTTTGTATTCCCTATGAAGGTGATACACCATGCAGTTGCTGATATGCATATTTATTATGCATGTGTCTTAGATGCACTTTTTGTGCAGGCAAATATTTCATATCAGCAGGGATATTGAGTGAGAAATCATATTCAGATCATTGCTTCAATTAAATTATCCAGTATTCTTCCCCAAGAAGGTTTCCTTGTCTGCACACTTTTTATGGCTCGTTTTACATATGACTTAAATTAGGACCATCAGTCTACAGGGCAAATACTTGGAACTTCTTTCAAAAGGAAAAATAAATAGAAGGCCATTTAAAAGTGCAAAGGAAGAAGTAAAACTGACTTTATTTGCAGATGCCATAATTGTGTGTGTAGAAATTCCAAAAAGAATCTACAACCAATTACTAAGACTAATGAGTTAATACAAGTGAATCTATAAAACTATATTTCTGTAGCATAGCCACAACTGGAAAATAAAAGTTTTAAATCTCTATACCATTACAACAATATCAAAAAATATGAAATTCATAGTAACAAAGTTAATAAGATATACAAGCAAGATTTATATACTGAGAACACAACAGTGACAGAGCACAATTACTGAGACAAATTGAATAAATGAGAGAGGCACATGCTCATGGGTTAGAAGACTCAATATTAAGGCATAATTCTCCCTGAGCTGCTACATAAAAATCCCAATCAAAATCCAAAAAGCATTATGATTGTTGAAATTGACAAGTTGATTCTAAATTTTCCAAAAATAAAAACTGGAGCATTTACATTACAATCAAATACTTACACAACAGAAATCATTAAAAGAATATAAAAACGCATGCCCCAGACAAATATCTTTGTATAGGTAGGACAAAGGAGTCATATCCAAAATGTATGGAGAACTCGTACAAATCAGTGAGAAAGTCGAACAACTCAATCTAAAAACACTGAACTGGCACTGTAAAAAAAAAGAGAGAGAGAGATCCAAGAGGCTGGTGAGTACAGGAAAAGGTGCTGAACATTACTAATCAATTAAATACAAATTAAAGCCATAATGAAGTTCACCACACACACCCCAGAATGACTAAAATTAAAAACACTACAATACCAAATGCTAGGGAGGACAGGACCTCTCGTGGCCCTCTCAAATTTCGATGGTGGAAATTTAAAATAGAATAACCACTTTTACATATCATTTGGCAGAATCCACATGATCAGCAATTTACTTAAGCATGTGCATACCCTGTGACCCAGAAAATCCACAGATGGGGAATCCTCAACAGAAAATTTTACATATATGCACTAAAAGACTATTAGGATACATATAGTAGCTTTACTTATAACGGAAAACTAGATACAATCAAAAGGCCCTTCAACAGACTAGAAGCATAAATTGATAAATTGTGGTATTTAAGTGTGTGTTCGTATGTGTGTGTACGTGTAAGCACGCACATACATACCTATGCACACACATACAGTGGAATGCTACAGAGCAAAAATATATACTAAGTACTGATGAGTACAGAAAAGAGGAAGAACCTAAAGGCATGTGGAATAGACTAATAAAAAATTCAGGCACTAAAGTGCATGAAAAAATCAGATATTAAGCGGGGCACATGCCTATAATTCCAATGCCTCGGGAGGCTGAGGCAGAAGGATTGCAAATTCAAAGCCAGCCTCAGCAACTTAATGAGGCCCTAAACAACATAGCAAGACCCTGTTTCAAAACAAAAAAAAGAAAAAGGGCTGGGATGTGGCTCATTGGTCAAGCACCCCTGGGCTCAGGTACCTGTATCCCCCCAAAATCAGATGTTTGAGGTTATAATTAAAAAAAAAATCCAGACCTTGAAATGCACGCTGAATGATTTGTTTATATTAAATTCACAGCAGGGATTCAGTAATCCCTGTGGATAGAAATACAAGCAGTAGTTACCTCCGGGGTTGGTGTGGATAGACAGGGAGCATGAAAGACTTTTCTGGGGTACTGGAGAGATTCCACATCTTGTCCTTATTATATATTTGTAAAAACTCACCAAGATGAACCCATAAGAATTGTGCACTTACACATTTTACGCATGTTGAGCCTCCATAAAAATAGTTAACTGAAACAATGAAAAAAGAGAATTTGAATATATTGCCATGATACTGAAAATTTAAAGAGAAAAATATCCTTTACTTCACTAAACACAAGGTCAGGACAAGAAAAATGGCATGTGTATGTGAAGTATCCGTGACAGAAAGATCTTATTTACCAGAGCAAAACAAGTTACTGAACTAGGGTGGAAGAACACCCTTATGACACAATGCACAAGATCTCTACAAAGAAATTTATAAAACTTTACTGAGAGGTATTTATGTCTTTATGAATAAATGAAAAAGCATTCATATTTCTGGGTAGGAAAATCTAGGACCACTTTGATACCAATTTTTTTCCTCAAATTATGCTTTATCTTTAACATGATTCCAAATAAAATCCAAACAGAGGATTTTAAACTTAAACAAATTATCCTACAGTTAATCAAAATAGATCAGCCGAGATGTTTTAAAATGGGTTTTACCCTACCAGACACCAATGCTGGAAAATATGTAAACCTGAAATGATTTTAAGGTTATTCTACTGGTACAGATGCAGGCAGCCATGGTAACAGAACTGAAACTGAGCAGTGCTCCCAAGTGCACAAAATAATTTAGTTTGTGATCAATGGAGGAAGGCTAAGTTATTTAACAAATACGGGCAATTAACTAATCACTTATAAAATAAAGTTAGAAACCTGTCTGTTAGCTTAAAACAAATTTAGGAGGTATTAATTACATACATTTTATAAATAAAGCTGCCAATCTGATTGACGAAACTGCTACAGGGAGTCCCCAGTCATCCTATCACACTGGATTCAGTGCTTTAAATATTTATATTTAGAGAGAGAGAAAGGGAGAGAGTGAGAGAGAGAAAGAGAATCAATTTTGTTTAGTTTTCCATGTTGCTTTTGTTGCTCCAACACTTGGTAGTGTATGTGGTGCTGGGGTTTGAACCCAGGTCCTCATGCATGCCAGGCAAGCACTATAACCACCGAGCCACTGCTCTAGCCCCTTAAATATGTATTTTAAAACAATTCATGCCCAACCTATCTTAAAAGTTAGAAAAGGAAATTCACAGAAAATGGAAAAAGAAAGTTAACATCAAGGGCTAGAGTGGTGGCTCAGCAGTTATGGTGCTTGCCTGGCATGCGCAAGTACACAAGTTCAAACCCCAGCACCATGTACACAATGAAGTGTTGGAGCAACAAAAGCCAGGTGAATAACTAAGTAAAACTGATTCTCTCTTTTTCTCAATCTCACTGTCCCGCTCTCTTAAAAAAGAAAAGAAAAGAAATTCCTTCTTTCTTATTTATAAAAAAAGAAAGTTAACATCAGAACAGCAGAGAGAAATTACAACCAAACAACTCATGATAAGATTAGAACCAGATAAGAGCTCAAGGCACTGAGGTTGGAATTGAGTTGCTTGGCCTATCTGCATGTATGCAGTTATCAATAATTATCATGTCTTCATGTTACATCCACCACCTAGCTATTTGTTTTCAATTCGTTCCCCTGTGCTTGTTGATTTTCTCCTTTTTCTGACTTGTTATTATTTTTTTGAATTTCATTCTCTCTCTCATCGGATTTTTAGTTTATAATTTTTCGTTTTACTTCTAGTTCTTCTCTAGGGATTATTAACGTGGGACTTCAGCTCTTCAAAGACTCCAGTGTACTAACATTGTACCACTTCACATGGAATGAAACACTGTACAATATCCATCCATTCAATTCCTCCTGTCCTTTGTGCTACTGGTCTCTTGTAATTTATTTTTACATACATTACAAACCCAATGACATAGTTATCATCAATTTTGCTGTAAGCTATCAATTATATTTTTTAAAATTAAGAAAAGAGGGGAAAAGTCTCTACTTATCCACGTGCTTGCTATTTCTGGAATTGTTTTTTCCTGGGTTTTGTGTTCTGTCTGGTGCCGATCACTTTCCTTCAGTGTGTAGTACTCCCTTATCACTTCTTGTAGTGATAACGTACTGGTTATAAATTCTCTCAGCTATTACATATTGGAAATGTCTTCATTTCACCTTAATTTTTGGAAAGTATATCATATCACTGACTCTAGAATTCAAGGTTGAAAGGTTTTTTATTCAACATTTCAAAGATGTTATTCTATTGTTTTGGGCTTACATCAATTCTAATTTGAAAAAATTCAACCATAACTCATATCCTTGCTACCTTGCATATAATTTTTCTTTTCTCTTCTATCTTCTTTTTATTCCTTCATGTCTTTCTGAGCAATTTGATCATGATATATCTATCTAGGTGTCTGCATTTATCCCATAGGGATTGTTAAACATCTTGAATCTGTGAATTGATTTTTTAAATCAAATATGAGAAATATTTGGCAGTCATCTCTTTAAATTTTTTTCTGTTGTATTCTCCCTTTCTTCTATGACTTCCATTACATATATGTTAGATATTTGATACTATTTCACATGTCACCGATGGTTTGTTCATTTTTTAAATATTTTTCTTCTTATTCTGTTTCAGTGTGGGTGTTTTTATTGCCCATTTCCAAGCCCTCTGATCCCTCACTCTATCCCATCTGCTGTTAATACCATCTAGTGAAATGATTTTAGATATTGCATTTTTCACTTCTAGAATTTTCACTGGATTCTCTATTAGCTTCCATTTCTATTCTGAAATACCCCATATAATTCTTTATTCACTATATCTCCTTTTTCCTATAAATCCTTTGACATATTTAGAATGTTATGTAAATAGGTTATAAATACATATTATGGCTTATCTGATTCCAAATTGAGGAACATTCTACAAATTGCTTTTCAAATAATTTTCAAGCAAGCTAAACACAGAGACTTAGGGTTGAATATTTTCTCTCATATGTGGAAGCTAAAGTAAAACCTAAGATGGGATGAAAGTTAATGTAATAGATCCACCAAATTTGAAGTAACACGTAAGATGTGGGAACTATAGCTATCAAGGAGCGGGAGAAAGGGAGGGAGGGAAAGGCGGGGTGTTCAATACCGTAGAGTACACTTGATGCCCATGAGAAGCCAAATATACCCAGGCAGGTGCATAAATCTAGCAATTTCAATTACTAGAACACATGCATATGGTTTTTTATACCTGTGACATGGGAGAATCACAGAGGAGACATGAGATTGGGACTGGGGGAAGAGGGGGAGATCCTGGACTAGGATCGGGTTTAAGCTACTCTGTCATTACGTATGCACAAGTGAAGCAACAAAACCCTTTCTTATGTAAGACACTGTTGAACCAATTAAAAAAAAAGTTTGAATTAAATTTTAAAAAGTGCCAAGATCCTGGGAGATTAAAAAACAACAACAAGAACAAGAGCTTAATCCAGACTGGGGGTAAATAAGAGTTGACAAGTAGTCAGGCTCAGTGGTGCAGGCCTGTAATCCCAGAAATACAGGAGGCTGAGGCAGGAGGATTGCAAGTTCAAAGCCAGCCTCCATAATGGTAGCAAGGCCCTAAGCAACTTAGTGAGACCCCGTCTCAAAATAAAAAATAAAAAGGGCTGGGGATGTGGCTCAGCAGTTAAGGGCCCCTGGGTTCAATCTCTGGTACCAAAAAAAGAAAGAAAAGTTAAGAGCCCTATGTGACCCTGGGCACGCTCTGTCAGCTGTGCATGCGCCTGGCCTCAGTCAAGAGCATCCTTGCCCCAACCCACATGCTCAGGCCAGTGGAGGTCCTGGTCCCACCCACTTATCAGCTGCTTCCACCAGCAGCTCTGGGGGGCATGGGCTTTGTGACCACTGCTCCAAACTGGCCAATTACCTTCAACTTCCAACGTCCTGCAGACAAATAGCCGCATCCCTGGTATTCTGATCAGCTGTATTACCAGTGTGACTAAAGAACCTGACAAGAACAATCTTAGAGGAAAAAGTTTATTTTGAAGGCTCACAGTTTCAGAGGTCTTAGTGGTAGATAGCTGGGTCCATTCCATGGGGCTCAAGGTGAGGCTGAACGTCAACAGAGGAAGAGTGTGGCAGAGGGAAATAGGGCAAAGGATGGCTCCAGGAAGCAGAGAGAGTTCCACTCACCAGTTATAAAATATATACTCCAAAGTCCCGCCCTCAGTGACCCACCTCCTCCAGCCACACCCTGCCATCCTACATTTACCAGTAAATCCCCACCGATTGAGTTACCCCTCTTAAAACCCAATCATTTCACCTCCGCCTTCGCATTGTCTCACATAGCCAGCTATTTGGAGGACACCTTTCATCGAAGCCATAACACCTGGAGTGCCACTTTCAGGGAGAGGAGCAGCCCCAAGCTAGAATAACAGCTTTCCACTGTCCTTACCCTAAGTCCAGCATTTCCAGATTAAAAGCTTCCCTGATTATTGTCTGCCTTTGACCAGTTTCCAGAGCATGGAGTTGGTTATTTTTATCATCTTCCCTGGCTTCCAGTTGTTTCATTGGGGGAAGAAGTTTACCAACCTCTTCATTAGGCCACAATCAGAGCTCCTACCTGAATATTTCTTCCAACCAGGGCCTGGGACATGCTAGGCAAGGGTTCTACCACTATACTACACCTCCAGCCTGTGACTATCTTAAAGAATAATTCGAGAGAGAGATTTTTTTAAAATAAGGTAATCTCTTAGTAATATTATCATAGATGAACGGAGGAAGGGAAGTTGAAATGAATGCATATTAAGATTCTAATCTTGCTTGGGAAGATTAGAATTTGTTAAGTTAAATAAGCATATTAAAAATTTTAAAGCAACTGCTAAAAAATGGAAATATAATATGTGATTTCAAACTAATCATGGAAACAAAGGAGGAATAAGGAAACTCAGTCAATCCTTTAGGGGAATAAAGAGATGGGAAGAGAAAGAAGAAATGAAAGAAGTACGGTAATTTTTTTTTTAAGAGAAGGACAGTGAGAGAGAGAGAGAGAAAGACAGAATCAATTTTATTTAGTTTTTCATGGACTCTCGTTGCTCAGACACTTTGTTGTATACATGGCGTTGGGGTTTGAACCCGTGTACCCGCGCATGCAAGGCAAGCACCTAACTGCTGAGCCACTGCTCCAGCCCTGTGGTAAATTTTTTTTAAGTGAAAATAATATGTCAGGGGGGGAAAAAGTCTCACTGTATCTGTAATTGTAGTAAAAGTAAATGAATTGGGGTTCGGCATTTAGCTCAGTGGCAGAGAGCTTGCCTAGCATGCCCAAGGCCCTGAGTTCGATCCTCAGCCCTGAAAAAAAAAAAAAAAAGTAAATGAATTAAGGGCTGGAGAAGTGGCTTAGCAGTAGAGAGCTTGCCTGGCATGCATGGTTTTGATCCCTAGCACCATGTATACGACTTAGTATTGAAAAAACAAAAAACCAGTTGAAAATAAATAATAAATAAAATGGATTCTCTCTCTCTCTCTTAAAAACAAAAGTAAATGAATTAAGCTTTCTTATTTTGGCACACAGAGTTTAAAGTGGATAAAAAGCCAAAACATAGATACACAGGACTTGGCAAGGTGCAAACCTAAAACATAAGGAGAAATATTAAAATAAAGAAGAGAAATATCAAGAAAACTAGCATAGAAATACTAAATCAAATTACTTATGAAAAAAGGAATCCAGTCAGAATGCATGGGATTGTAAATTGCTACAAACTCTGTGCAGAGTAATTTGCTAATTATATATTAAAGGTTTTAAAAACAACTTTTTAAAATCATGAAATTTGGTTGGACTTTATCCTCAAGAAATAGTTTTATGGATGAACAAAGATACACATGAAGTGTTACGTCGTATATAATGGTTTTTACAACCTGGAGTCCAGGTTCAAATCATCTCTGCATCTCATTTTTCTACTAAGGAACACTGTTGGCATAAACACAAAATCTACTCCAGAGAGATGCTGTAAATACGAAATGAAGACACATGCGCAACAAGCTTACAGCACTCACTGACACGTAATGATAAAGCCAATGCATCCATGGTACTTAATGTGACCTAAGTCTGAAGGCTCTGTTCTAGCCACCCACATACCCACTTGACTGCTTTGAACTCTCTCCCAAGATTGTGCTCAATTTCTTCACTTGCAAGGGAATAACAATACTTTGTTCCTAAATTTTTATGAGGAGCAATTGGGGTAATGTATATAAAATGCTTACAATGGCATCTGTCATGTAGTAAATTGTGCAATAATATTTAGCTATTTTATTAATATCTTATTAACATTCAGTTATTTTATTATCTGCCTCTACCCTGGCATTGAAAATGGATGGAGAGTATTCCATTTGATAAATGAATTATTTATCCAAATTCTCATTGGCGTCCTTCTAATGCTACATTTTTATTAGCTGTTTTTATAATTATCTGCATTTTAAAGATAACAAAACAGGTGAGAGAGGTTATTTGCTGCTATTAGTATGATCCTGATTTTAGAGATGAGGAAACTGAGGCACATGGATTAGGAACTTGCCCTAGGGTATATACACCTTTCAGAAAGGACTTGAGTTGGTACTTGAACCAAGGAGCTGAGTTCCTGAGTCTGTGCTCCTAACCACTGTTATTTTATTAAACTGTAGCATTAGAAGGAAGTCAATGACAATTTGGATAAATAATTCATTTATAAAATGGAATACTCTACATCCATTTTCAATACCAGGGTAGAGGCAGATAATAAAATAGCTGAAAGCTAATAAAATATTAATAAAATAGCTAAACATTATTGGACACTTTACTACACGACAGATGCCATTGTAAGCATTTTATACACATTAGCTCAACTGCTCCTCATAAAAATTTAGGAACAAAGTATCACTATTCCCTTCCAGGTGAGCAAACGGGGTACAGTGTTTAGGTTACTTGCCCAATGTGCCATCACTGCCCTGGCAGAGGCAGGACTGAGACCCTCCCCCCTACCCTTCACACTACAGCATTACACACATTTATAAATGCCCCATCCTGCCTCCCTCAGTTTCCCTATCTCAAGAGATGCTTTGGGCTCACTTCTCAATCATCCCCAGCCTGCAATTATTCCCCGGTGAGCAGACATTCACTGAGCACCTACCATGGGTCAGGCGCTGTTCCAGATGCAGAAAACATGGTGAACAAAGCTGGGCTTGCCAGAGATTGGAATCATATTTTTATGTATTTATTTACGCAGTGAGACAATTCACTTACATATTAATTTTGGGTTTATTCCCATGGATATAGAAATACCAGGAAGAAAAATGTGATTTTCCCCTCCCCCAATTCTCAAAGCATCTTGGTTTTTGTGGTCCAGTGTGTAGACTTCTTTTAGGAGGGTCATATCTGCCCAACTGGGGGGTTTCTGAAGAGGGGACTAGCATTGGGTAAGGGAAGGAAGGAATGGAAGCTGGTGTTTTTGAACAGAAGGCAGAGGGTTTGCACTAGGAAACTGGGTTAAACTCTCAAGGGCAGATTCAATGGGAATTTACTCCAGGGGTAAAAAGCAGGTGTCTCCAACTCTGAAACAACCTGGGCTGGTAGGACCCCCCTCTCAGGGTTGATGAGAACAGTGGAAAGCTGTAGCAGACTCTATCCAGCCCCCTAGGGAGCTGGTAGAGGGAGGATAACCATAAGGACTGTGGGTGTGGACCGAGTCTAAAGACCAACTCCAATTTTGTGGTCACAAAACCCCCAGGATTTGGGTACAGTCCATGGGAAAGGAAATGACCTCAATAACTAATGTGAACTTAGTGAAGACCTTGGCAAGAGTAGAACTGAGATGCAGATTCAACGGGATTTAGGGGAAATTTTCACACTCAAACGTCATGCAACGATTCATGCCAGTTGCTCTCTTCTACCATGTGCCTCTTCCTCTGACCTAGAAGTCAGCCCAGTACCTAGCAAGCACTGTGCCCCAACAGGCTTGGTAAATGTTCACTATGTCAGTGACTTTGTAAGATTATACATAAATATGTTACATGACTAATACTGGAGAAGGAATTATAGGTGATTTAAAATGAAAGTGAAGTCATCAAAGTTACCAATGTCCACATCTTTGACCCTGAACTTCCATTTCTAGGAATTTATCCCAAAGGTGCATAAGCATATGTGGGAAATTATGCATATACCAGGTACTTCTTTGCAACATTTTTGTTATAGTAACAGGCTGGGAACAGCCCAAATGGTGATCGATCAGTAAGAGACTTAAATTGTTATGAAATACAACACAATTGAATAGAAAACACTTTATACATATAAAATGAATTCATCTCCAGAATATATTGCTAAATGAAAAACAATAGCAGAGGGAACAGTGTGTGTAGTATGTTAGGCAATAAAAGAAATGGGGTTGGGAGTATAACTCAGCAGTAGACAGCATGCTTGGCATGCTTGGTTTTTTTATTTTGTTTTGTGTGTGTGTGTGTGTTGTTTTGTTTTTTTCCAAAAAAGGAAAAGAAAGAAAGAAAAAGTAACATGCAGGTATGTATGTCTCTGTTTATGAATAACATACCTCTGGGAGGAAACACAGGAAACCAATAATGCTGATCCCCCCTGAGGAGGGGAACTGAAGAGTGAGAGGGAAAGATTTTGCAGATGAAATTTTTGCTTTTTTTGAACTTTTAATCATATTATTGTTTCCTATTTTTTAAGAAATAGTTAAATACATAATCTAGGGGAAGCATAGACAGGTAGAGGGGGAGGGGGAGGGAGAGGCAGGAGGGAGGGAGAGGGAGGGAAGATGGGGAGGGATCTAAGGAGACAATCAACAATGTAGTATACTAGTATACTCTTTAACCCCCAAGAAGTCAAATATTATGTACACAATCATTTAATTCTGGAAAATTCACAATCTTATACATATATAGATAGAGAGATAGACATTATATTTGTTAGGGGCATAATATAGAAGAATCAAGAGACTACGGTGTGGGCTGGAGCGGTGGCTCAGTGGTTATGACACTTGCCTGGCATGCGCAAGTATGTGAGTTCAAACCCCAGCACCACGTACACAATGAAGTCTCAGAGGAACGGAAGTCACATGAAAAACTAAATAAAAATTGCTTCTCTCATTCTATCTCTCTCACTGTCCCCTCTTTCTTTAGGAAAAAAAAAGAGAGAGAGAGAGACTGGGGTGTGGCTGATGTGGGGGTAACTATGGTTTATAATTAAAGGCATATCATATTTTTACTTTATGCACATTTATTATTGTAAAAAAACTCAACTATTAATTTTTAAAAAAGAAAAAAGTAGATATATGAATAAAATCATTGTTTACTTTGTTTCTCTTTTCTTAAATTTTCTCATGAATGAAAGAGACTGATTGCATTTTTTTAATTTTTAAAAAGGCAAGAGAGGTAACAGGGGACCCCACTGACACAAAGTAAGGTCAAATTGAAAAGGTACAGAATTCTGCATTTTTTTCACCTGGAAACGTGTTTTGAGGTGCTCTTTTGTATTAAGACTCAAATGTGGTTGAGTCTTTTCATCAGTGGAACTAGTAATAGAAATCATGTAGGTGCTTACACAGTACTCTTCACAGTACTTTTTTTTTTTTTAGAGAGAGGGTCAGTGAGAGGTAGAGAGAAAGAGAGAATCAATTTTATTTAGTTTTTCACGTGGCTGTTGTTGCTCAGACACTTCGTTGTGTACATGGTGCTGGGATTTGAAACTGCGTCCCTGCGCTTGCGAGCCAAGCGCCAAAACCCATGAGCCACCGCTCCAGCCCTATACAGCACTTTTTTTAAAAAACAAGTCCTGTGGATTTCTCTAAATAGAAGTGATTTTGAAATCTGGTTATATTGCAGTCTGCTCTTCAGACTTCATTGTCATCAACATCTGTTTTTTAAAAGAAAACAGCTACCACCCTGGGAATACCGCTGAGCTGTGTCAAAGCTACTTACAGGAACGAAAGTGTCTAAGTCTGGCACAAACTGCAGCCACATGCACCAGAGTCCACATGAAATAAAATCAGGAGCTTGGTGCTGTTGAGATGTCTTTACCAGCCAACAAATGCACACCTAGATCGACATTCAGAGCCCTTGCTCCTTCGAAGTCCTGTCACGATCTGTCCCACTTGCCCTGGTGGGCTTTCCAGGCTTCAGAGACTTCTTAATTGTCCCCACCACTGCTGGACTGTAAGGAGTATTATATGTTGCCCTCATTGGATAATCAACAGGTAGTCTCTTTTTAAATTTAACATGGTCTTATTAATTCAATCAACTAATTGATTGATTTAATTAAATATAGGCTGTGTGCACCGCAGACTACGTATGCTGGAAGAGAGATCTTGGACCTTAGGGGCCACCTCCTTTTTTTTTTTTTCATTTTGCAAATATAGAAACAAGAGTCCTAGAGAATGTAAGTGGTTTGTCCAAGATCACCTGTCAAGTTAGTGACAAGAAAGAACTGCATCTGCAAGAAATGGAGAAGTGGGTTTGGGGACTGACTTTCCAATCCTGGTAGCAGCTATCAGTAAGCTGGGGGATGTTGGAGAAATTTATTAAACTCTCTGAGTCTCAGCTCCTCATCCAAGTATTAAAAGAAGATTAAATTTTAAAAGTTCATGTCATGGTGTGATGAGATGACCTGAAAAGTGACCAGAAATAGATGATGTTTGGCAAATGTGTGTTTCTTATCCCTGAACTTGGTCCCTTCACAGATGTATTCTGTTTATTTGTACAACGGAGAAAAGGGAGAGGGTCCCAAAAGTCCCTTCCAGCTCAACTTTCTGCTAAAGTCCTTTCAAGTAAAAGGTGCTGGAAAATGTTCAAGGACATTGATTGATGGATCAGTATTCTTTGCCCACATTGGTTTCCAGGCTTTTTGTCAGCTCAGAGACAAACGGTTGCTTCCAGCTTTACCCTGAGGATTTAGTTGGACTCCTCTGCTATTTCAGCTGTGCGTTTTTCTTTCCTTCCTGCTCCGAAGTGAGCGCCAGGATGCACTTGCCCTTGCGGAGGTCAACGGCTTCCATTTGCCAGAGGAGGCTGTGGGCAGGTGGCTAGGACCCTGCCCACAGGAAGGAGCCACAGGGCTTCAGAATGTAGGTGGCAACCAGAGGAGGGGAGAAGAGAATGCCCCATAGGTGAAGTGGGAGGCCCCAAAAGCCCATCCGTCACTCCCCACGCTGGCTTCTCCACGCTCTGGTCTGTCCCCATCCATCTGGTATTTGTCTCAAAGGCAACAGCCAGGTCCTGAATTCCCAGTTCCTTTCTACCCAGGGAGAGGACACAAGAGTAAACTGAGAAAAGAAAAAAAAAAGGAAAACAGAAAAGCAGATACACAGAGGAGCAGACGATTGAAAGCCCACTGATCATTTCAGAAATGACTGAGCCTAAGATGTACCTACCACATTATCCTACCTCCCAAGCTCGCACTGAGGAATAAATGAAATCAAATAACATAATCCATATAAATAGCATGGGCATAGCATGGGCTCAGTAAATGACAGCTGCTATTGTTATTGATGAAGTCTTAGATTTAAAAATGGAAGACTTTGGTGAGAACTTTAAAATGCAGGGCCAGTGATATAGCTTTGTGGTAGAGTCCTTGCCTAGCATGCACAAGGCCCTGGATTCAATCTGTAGCACTACCAAAAAATAACAATCAAAAATAAAATAAATAGGGGCTGGAGAGGTGGCTTAGCAGTAGAGTGCTTGCACGGCATGTGCGAGGACCCAGGTTCAATCCCCAGCACCACATATGCAACTAAATGGAGGAAAAAACAAAACCCAGATGAAAAATTAAAATTAACTCTCTCTCTCTCATATATATATACATATACATGTATATATATATATGAAATAATATAAAACAATTCATGCACCTATTAGAAAGAAAAAATAAAAAACTAGTGACAACATCAAATGTGGACAAGGGTACTACGTCAGCTTTCCATTACTGTGACAAAATACTTGAAAAAAATTAAAGAAAGAAATTTTTATTTTATTTTGGCTCAGGTTCAGAGGGTTAAGTCCAAGGTCACTTTCGATCCATCGATCCGGGGCCTGTGATAAGACGGAACATCATGGCAGGGAGCCTGCAGCACAGCAGAGGTGCTTATCTCCTGGCAGCTGGGAAGCAGAAAGAAAGAGAAGCTTGGGACAAGATAAACTCTTCCAGGGTGTGAGCTGCTTGCTCCAACTAAGCCTCACCTCGTACAGTTTCCCCCGCTTCCCAGTAATGCCGTCAGTGGATTAATCCATGGATGAGCCCACCTCTGAACAGTGCTGCATCCAGAACCAAGCCTTCAACACAGGAGCCTTTGGAGGACATTCCAGATCCAAACCATAATAGGTGCCAGTCACTTATGTATAGTTCTTAGATATATAAAATAGTACAGTCACTCTGACAATTTCTCATAAACCTAACCATGCAATTATCATTCAACCCAGCAATTGAACCCTTGGTCTTTTATCCCAGAGAAATGAGAAACATTTATGTTTACATAAAAACCTGCCCATAAATGTTTATAGCAACTTTATTCCTAATAGTCAACAACTGGAAGAAACCCAAATGTCTTCCAACGAATGAATCATTAAACTAACTGTGGTGCATCCACGGCATGGACTAGGACAAAGCAATAAATGGGAACGAACTATTGATACATGCAACCACCCGGACGAGCCTCAAGAGGATTTTCAGAAGTTAATTCCAAAAGGTGCTATATTCATGCTATGATTGCATTTACATGAGATTCTTTAAAATGACAAAAATTCAGAGCACTAAGCCAGATTTCCAGATGTAAGGCATCCCTGTAATGTTGGGACTGTTCTGTCATGACTGTCGTGTTAGGTAATAGAGGTTAAATAAAATCAGATGGAACTAAATACACACACAAACACACACACACGCACACGCACACATAAAGCTGGTAAAGGAATCAGATGAATGGATTGTGTATCTGTTAATTATCTGGTTGTGATACTATGTATAATTTTGTACTTAGTTGGTGGAAACCAGCTGAAGGGTTTTATCTCTTAAAACTGCATGTGAATCTATGATTATCTCAAAGCAAAATGTTTAATTAAAAACAAAAAAATACAGTGCTTTTTAAACTGTAAAGAACTCTGTGTGTGTGAGAGAGAGAGGGAGGGGGAGAGAAATATTGTTTGGTTATAGTGGCTATTCTAGGAGCACATCTACGTGACATTTCAGGCCCTTGAGTGACTGCCACCATGCTCAGCTGGAAGAGCCTCCTGTGAGCCCCTGAATCCTTCCCGGCCCACAGGGAGCGTGCACCTCTTTGATTCTCCGGTTTAGAGTGGTCCCAGCCAGCACACTCACCTGCCGGGCTGTGCTTTCACACCTCTGGGCCTTTGCACACACAGTTTTCTCTGCCTGAAACACCAGTTCCCCTTCCATCTTTCAATAAATATTTGTTAAATATTGTGTCAGGTACGGTAAGATCTGCAACATAGTGGTCAACAAAACTGATGAAACAAAACAAAACATGAAATCCCCTGTTCTTGGGCTGGGAGCTAGCTCAGCAGTAGAGCTCTTGCTTAGCACGTGCCCTCTGCCAAACCCCAGTCCCCCACGATGCAGACACGCACACATTCACAGAGAGTTTATAGTGGTTTTAGGCGAGACTTCTGTACTAGGAAAACATGACTTCCCAATCAGGGTCCACACCCCTCTTATGTGACCCCTTCCCCATCTGGGTAGCAGCCTTCCCCTTGGCACTGTCCTCCACGGATGGACCTACTGCTGCAAACCTCTTGGACCCAACATGGACCTTGCAAATCGGTCCAACTGAAAGCCCCCCTTGGACCCTGCCCTGTCCTGGAGATAAATTCATTTTGTAGAATGATTTGGAACGTTAAGTAAGATGACTGGTCACTAACTGACCAGCTCAGTTCCTGGTGGCAAAGTCAAGGAAATTTCAATTCATTGTAGTATAGTGTAGTGATTACAAGGATTTGGGGATCAGACAGGTTCAAATCTTAGTGTATCACTTACTATGTAACTTTGAGCAAGCTGTGAAATTATGTCATAATTCATCATTTATAACCTGGAAACTAATGACAATAACAGCTAACATATCCTGAAAATGGAGTGTGTGCATTTGGGGGCACTGCACACCGTCGTCTCTCTAGTTCTTACCAGGGCCTTCCAACATAGGTACATTTCTCCTCCCCAATTTACAGCCAGGTCAAGACTTTCACCAACAAGCGTGCAGCTGGCAATGGTGAATTCAGGCTGCCCCAAACCACAGCATGGGCACTTAACTCTTCCACTCCACGCCAGTCTCCCCCATAGCATTTACCTCCAATGATCGCTGTAGGAATTAAACGAAGCCCTCAGCATAGTATCCAGCAAGTGGTTAGTGATCCATAAGTGTTCCTGATGCATGGCTGACATTGCTATTAGTTTGCTTCATGGCAAAATAGTTAGATGAATAAAGATTTAGTTGAGGAAACGAGGCCTTTTGTTCTGCTCAATTGGATCAGTAGAAGGAACTGTCTGGTGTCTGAGAACTCTATCAAGGATGGGTCCAAGGCGATGATCTTTTTTCCACAAATGTGTCAACAGTGGCCTGCATTGCATGAGGCATAGCAGTGGACACAGCAGAACCTTGATGGACACTTTATTGCCAGGGTGAAATGGGATCTCAAGTTTTATAACTTTCTGCAGAGGTCATCAGTCTACTTAAAAAAAAAAAAAAAACTACCAGGGATTGAACCCAGGGGGATTTAATCATTGTGCCACAGACCCCAGCCTATCTCAGCCTATCTTTATTTTTTTATTGTGAGAAAGAGTCTCACTAAGTTACTTAGGGCCTAAGTTGCTGAGATTGGCTTTGAACTTGTGATTCTCTTGCCTCAGACTCCCTAGCCATTGGAGTTACTGGCGTACACCTCCTGGCCCAGCCTCATCACTCTATTTGCAAGTATTTCCTGAGCACCTCTTCTGTGCCCAGGTACTGGAGGGAGGCAGGCAGAGGTGGGTGAAATGAATCTGGTAATCCTGGAAGTGTGAATGATGGACACTCAGGGGCACCTTTAGACAAGATATGAGCACAACATATAAACAATGCTACCTGCATGCATGCAGCTCCAAACCAACTACCAACACTGGTTATAGCTGACAGATCAATTTTATCTCTGTTCCCTCTACTCATCCCCAACTCCATCATAGCCCATCATCTCTCCATGGTTGGGGAGGGGCTATGTTCAGTGTGGCATCAACTCCTAGGACTTTGGGAGAATGGCCTGTGTTTCTGGATTGTTCTTCTGAGAACCTATCTAGAGGGAGCTTTTGTCTTATGTAGTTGAATTGGGTCAAGTCCCCTGCTCTAGCCTCCTTCATCACCAGCTAGCCTTTGCTGCTCCCCCAGGTTCACCTAGAGGCAGACAAAGTCAGCAGGCAGGGTCAGGTAAAGATCTGGGGAACCCTGGGCAGGCTCATTGTAGGACACTGCTTGACACTGCTAACCCTTAAGCGTCCATTAGACATATGGAGGAAGGAGGAAGGGTAGTGGGTACAAGGGTCTGGGGTCTGCTCAGTCTCACCCCAACTTAGCAAAACAACAGTTCTGCCCTATGACCCCCTCTCCCATCACCACCAGGAGGCAGGGTAGCAGTGTGGACTTTTGAAGTACGTGCTTTTCTTAGGCTTATCAAGCTGTTACTTCTGTTTTCAAAGTTCTCTTTACGAGCCCTATGTCTTTTTTATATAACATTTTCATTTATTTTTGATTGATAAAATATTTGTTCATATTCATGAGGTATAGTGTGATGTTTTGATTCATATTCACATGACAGCATTTTCTTCATTCCACAAGTATTTGTTGAGCACCTACCAGGAACTGGGGACGCTACAGAGAATCAACCCCAACAGACAAATGTAGTTCTGTAGCCCATCCCATTTGCTGCCTTACATGTATCAGCACCTGTAACCCAGCAGAGTTCTAGATCAGGCTTTCAGCTTTCCTTTAAATGAGAGAAGGGCTGGTGGTCCCTTCCTCACCTCCTCCACAATGCATGGATGAAGGTGGAGCAGGGCTTCACCTCCAAATCTTACGGATTGGGGCTGGAGCAGAGGCTCAGCAGTAGAATTCTTGCCTGGCATGTGCAAGGACGGAGGTTCGAAGCCTAACACCACATACACAAATAAGTATTGGAAAAATGAAAGCATAATCTCAGTTTTCTCTTGGAAACTTTGAATATGGGACTGACTACCATAAGGTAGCCACCCCTGCACCCGTGCACCTACCTATGACATGCATCGTCTCTATAAGCTGATAGAACTGGGTCTCCGGCCTACCCCTGGTAGGCTCCAGCCCTCCACAGGTGGCAGAGGGTCTCCAGGACCCTAAGGAGGAGGGGCTTCCCTCCATCAGTTCTTCCAGGTCATTTTCTCCTTCTCTGCCCTCTTCTCAGCTTCTCTTTCCAAGTCACCTCTGAGTTCTTTGAAGCTGAGTGCAGGCCTCGGTGAGCTTCTTAGAGCTGAGTTTGGGGAACTCAGGCAGCAGGGGAGTATTCCTTGGGATATGAAACTGTTTCATCTCCTCAAACTGCTTGGAGACATTTCTCTGGATCTTCACTCTAAATGTTTCCTGATGAGGGTGGCAGCATGGTTGGGTTCTGGTGAGGGCCTCTTCTGGACTTACAAACAGCCAACTTCTCACGGCATCATCTCACAGTGAAGAGAGAGCTCCCTGCAGTCTCTTTCATGAGGGCACTAAGTCCATATGTGAGGGCTCTGCTCACATGACTGATTACTGACTGAAAGCCCCACCTTCCAATACCATCGCATTGGGGGTTAGGATTTCAACATGAATTTTGGGGAAACCCAAGATTTCCATTCATTACACCCTGCTATCCTTCAGAACACATTAAAAGATGGCAGGGGAGATTTTGGAAAGCTGTGGTGGGAACCCTAGGTAAAAGAAAGATCCTAAGAGATCTAAAAAGGGGTCTTTATTCAACCGTTACCGCAGCCAGTATGTACTTACTGAGCGCCAAGCATGAGCTCACGACTGTCCCACAGAGGAAGTACATTGTCATCTCCACTTTACAGACGAGGAAGGTGGGGCACAGAGAGGTTAAGTGCCCAAGGTCACTCAGTTGGTAAGTGGCAAATTCCAAACTTTTAACCCAGTCTGTCTCCAGAGCCTGAGCTCTAAACTCCCACTATAGACTGCTTCTAATTTTAGGCTATTGCTATCAATCCAATCCTCCTGTGGATCAGTGTCAGATTGAATTCCACTCTCCCTGCACCCCTCTAAATATTCATGGCTTCAGTTGCCTCTCCTTGGTGTCTCCTGCACTGCTCACATTCCTCCCTCAGTGGCTGACTCCATCCCCAAGTACTCCCAGTACACCCAGCCTGGACATCCAGAAAGAATCTTTCAGATGGAGACAATGGGACCTTTCTGAATCCTTGAAAATAAAATGTAATTTGAAAAATGTCTAGCCATGACAAGTCACCTATGGCTAGAAAGGGAGATGGACCAGGGGAAATGGAAGGAATAGGGGAGTGTGATTCTTTGCCACTTACAAAGTGTGACACAGGCAGGGACAGCAGCCTTAATGAATGGGGAAGCAGATCCAGGGATGGGAGATGGGAGGCTTCTGTGAGGTCTGCACTATGGCAGGGGCTGCAGATGAGAGGTAGAGGCAGGAGCTGTCCTGGGAACATGTCTACTCAGGCTTGTCACTTCCCTGGAGAGAGGCACCCTGCGTTAACATTCTCACCCAAATACTTGTTCCAAGGCATCTGGACACATTTCCCTCTCTGCCAGATCCTCACACCCAAGTTTTATCAACTGTGTCTTCAGAGGACAGAGCAGGCACACACAATAACCCCCACAGACTGTGGAGTCAGATAAGGCCATGGGAGTGCTCACAGCCAGCAGTGGAGAGGAGATCTGGTGGGACAGGTGAGAGGCTGGCTGAGGCCCAGGCTCACTCAGGTTCTCCTTTCCAGTCCAAGGGCAGAGGGTGGGCCTTGCCTGACAGGTGTGGCCCCACTAGCTGAAGCTGCCACAGAGGGCCATGGTGGGAAGCTGAGCTCTGCCATACCCTCCAAATAGCACTCAGAACTGGTGGGGACCCCTCAGGTCTGCAATGGGGAAGATTTCAATCTGGAAAAACTTCTGCAAAAACTTGGGCCAGACAAGATTCAGCTTGGTCAGAAGAGGGACTGGGAGCTGAGCTCAAGAGATTACTATTGGTGGGCTGGAGTGGTGGCTCAGGGGTAGAGCACTACTTATGGTGTGAGGACCCAGGTTCAAACTCCAGCACCACATATGCAACTAAGTGTAGGACAAAAAAAAAAAAAAAGATGAAAAAAGAAATTAATTAATTTTCTCCCTCTCTCTCTCTCTTCAAAAAAAAAAAAATTAAAAATTAAAAAAAAAGAGTTTACTGGTTGCTTTCCCAGAAGCATCCCTGGCTCTTTTCTGAGCCATGAAGGTCTAAAGCCCTTGTTCATCCAGTGATAATTGAGGGACAATAGATATGGCAACCAGATGAATCTCTCATCTAAGAGTACAGTAGGAAAAAGAAATTCAAGTTAACAAACACAAATTTAGGGGCTGGAGCAGTGATTCAGCAGTTACAGCAGTCACCTGGCATGTGCAAGGACCCAGGTTCAAACCCCAACACCATTTACACAACTAAGTGTATGAAAAACAAAATCCAGAAGAAAAAAATAAAGCTGATTCTCTTTAAAAAAAAAAAGGAATTGAGTTGAGACCAGGGACATGCTATTTAGAAAAGACACAACACTGAGGAAGAGAGGTGGGCAAGAGGCCCTGTGCCCTAGGAACTGGGCACATTGCTGAGATGGCATCTGACTTGGCTCTTGGGAACGAGGACTCTCTCATTGCAGACAGAGGTAAAGCAAAGACAGAGAATTGGAAACTTGTGGAGAAAGGTCAAGGAACGGACAGGTCAATCCGCAGTGATGGGTGGGGGGCAGAGATGGGACGGGAGGTGAGCAGAAGTCGCACAGGGCCTCGCGTGACTTACTAAAGTGTGGAATCACTTTGCGAGGGACCCGGGCCATCAGAGTCTCATGTGTGGGGGGACCGTGTGTTAAAGGAGGTAGCCAGAGACCAAGTGCAGAGAGGTGGGTAGGCAGCAGGACAGAATGAAATAGGGGAACACAGCCCCCATGGACTTCTGTAGTCCACGTCTCTCATTCCTTAGCTACAGCTGATTAGGCCTCAGATTTTAAAATGGCAAAGTATGTCCTTGGGTGGTCTTTTTGTGAGACTCTGCCAAAGGTTCAGGATTTCACGGAGCTAGAACACCTGACAGGCTTTGGAGGATATGGCAGGAAAGCTAGGAAGGGTTCTCTCCAAAAGCAGGACCCAACTGTCCTGCCAGGTGGATGACAGCAAGTGACCTTGGTACTATTTCTCCCCATTGCATTTCTATCAGCGGCATTGGAGTCACTCCAAGTCCCATTCAGCCAGTCTGTGTTCTGACAGCAAAATGTTGCTTTGTGAAGCCCAAATTCAATCCATTTTAGATGAAAAGGAAAAAGACATAATACCAGAGAGTAAACAGGTAATAATGACATGCTTGCAAAACCATTCATTTAATTGCCCACATATTTATTCTGGGGATTAAATGCTGTCTTCCCTTAATTTCTCTTCAGTCATTTGCTTTAACTATTCTCAAGAGTTTGGGGGCCCCTTGGAGGAGTAAATACTTTTGCCTTTGGTGGAGGGCCATTTCCTTCTCTCCCCTCTGTTTCGTGGGGCCCCAGCAGGAGGCCTGGGGGAGGGACACAGGCAGTTGGGCACCTTCTCCTCACCAGCAGCCAGGGTCCCCATTCCCCCTTTCTGCCTGCTCACTGTGAATGGCAGATTCCTCTGTCGGGGTCGGGTTTCCAATCACCATAGAAACAAACTGGAGGCAGTTTCATTAATCATTTAGAGCACGAGAAGTCTAGGTCAGTCTGATTGCAGCATATAGGGTATCATCCCCAGGCCACATGGGACTCAGTCGATTTGAATTAAAAAAGATTAAGCTGCCCTGGGCTGCCTGGCCCCATCAGTTTAAGTTCTCATGTAACAGTGGTCTCTGGAGCCATATGGATTAGTGAGTGAAGCTATGCATTTATGTGGCAGGATTCGGTGAAACATTAGATGGCTGCAGGTGTCTGAGGGGAAGAGGACAGGGATCACATACAGTTTCTTTTATACTTGTTGCTGTTCTTTTGAAACTGGAAACAATAACTCAGTTTTATTTCTCCAGTGACAGTTACCGCTCTTGCGGACCATGAAATGGTACATTTGTTACCCGGGGTTTATGGTTCAGAACAAAATGGTCTGCATGGATCCTGGGAGTGGTCATGGCCCATATCTGCTCTGGGGTGGCGGGTGAGAATGCTGACATTTTTTCCCCCTTTCCTATGGAGTGGTAAGAAATGTCTCAAATAAATATTGATGACATTTTAGTTTTGCGTGAATCAAGATTTATGAGCCCCAGGAAATTGACTTAGAGGCAGCTACAAATCAATATGGCTCTAAAAGAGTTGTGTAGGGATCCCTAAAAATGAGCACCGCCCCGCCCCACCAGCCCTTCCAAAGTACCTACCTTATTTATGGGCCTCTCTGGGACTTCAAAGAAGTTCTGTAACTCAGGCCAGACTGTTTTATTGCTTCGTGGAGCTAAGATGTTTCGAGAGAAGAAGCAGGTTAGTGTGTTAGGAAGCTTCTCTTGGGTGGTGGACGAGAGCTTTCTGCATATTAAACTGCTGATCTAAAGCTCACTACACTCCGGCTTCCTACAGAATCATTCCTAAATCTCCTCAGCCACTTGGCATTGTCTGAAGTCCCAGGTATTAAGCCCTGAACAGAAAGAACTTTTGAACCCTCTTTCTTGGGGCAAGTGTCCTGGCCTGGCAGGGAGGCAGCCAGGTTGGTGAGGATGAGTTATTGGGCTCTGGGTTTTCTCGATGGACCTGCTGGTCCTGATCCAGTGTTTTGCTTCCTTCCTCATTGTGACAGCAACGGTCCCAAGCACTTTCCTAAGAAGACCAGAAACCTGGGGAAGACTGGAGTCTGAGTCCAGTCACTGTGAATGCCCCTCACTCAGCAGACACAGCCTGGGGGAGGGGCGGGAGGGAGGAAGGCAAACCGGGAGCCCGGAAATCCAGGTTCTAAAGCCAGCCATCGGCCATCGGAACTTTCACCTGGCTGGGTCACCTGGTATAAGTCATGCTGCTTTCTGGGCCTGAGTTTTCTCATCTCAAGACAAGAAACTTGACTTTCTCCAATTGTGAAATCCATTTTTGTGGAGGAAGGGAGTACTGGGGATTGAACCCAGGGGTGCTTAACCGTTAAGCCATATCCCCAGCCCTTTTTGTTTTTCTGTTTTGAGACAGGGTCTCACTAAGTTGCTTAGGGCCTCACTGAATTGCTGAGGCTAGCTTTGAACTTGCAATCCTCCTGCCTCAGCCTCCCAAGTTGCTGAGATTATAGGTGTTTGCCACAACACCCAGTCCAGTTGTGAAATTTTAATATCCTTTCCAACTTCTAAGCACTTGATAGGCTCTGAAAGAGGAAAGAATATGGCCCTACCTCCGTAGCCTGTGATGGGTGGGGTGGAGAAGGCATGAGCACAGGGCTTCTGAACCAGCCAGGTTGTGGACCTGCTCCTCTGAACCACACAGCACTTACAGATGGGACTCCCAAAGGCTCCCAGTGCTACAATCATTGAGCCTTGGCTCTCCAAATCGACTGCAGCACTGCTGGGGCAGGACCATGTGT
Organism: Aplodontia rufa; assembly: GCA_004027875.1. Taxonomy (NCBI): domain Eukaryota; kingdom Metazoa; phylum Chordata; class Mammalia; order Rodentia; family Aplodontiidae; genus Aplodontia; species Aplodontia rufa. The sequence goes on from PVKS010012696.1 coordinate 41,185, forward strand.
TCAGAATCCCACCTGGCAGGGCTGAGAGCCTGGAAGACCAGAGTATTAGTAACTGTCAGAGTTTGTTTAGAGGGAAGAATGGGGGGCTGAAGTGGTGGCTCAGTGGTTACGGTGCTTGCCCAGCATGCGCATGTACACGGGTTCAAACCCCAGTACCCCGTACACAACTAAGTGTTGGAGCAACGAAGGCCATGTGAAATACTAAATAAAGTTGTTCCTCTTTCTCTGTCTCTCTCACTGTCCCTCTCTCTTTAAAAACAAAAGAGAGAGAGACAAGAATGAGCATGAAGCATAGAAAACTGGGAGGGAAAATTTCTAGGAGAAGGAACCAGTGAGAGCCATGGGGACAACATAGCCATTTGGCTTAGAGTAGAGATGAGGGTGCTTGGCTTGGGTCTTTTAGTTGCCAGCTATGACTTCAAGAAAGTCATTTAACCACTGCATCCTCTGCACAGTAGGTAAAGCCCCATTGCTGGATTCTGACATTCTGGATACTAGTCTGTCTCTGTCCTTTGCAACTTAGCATGAATTTAGGCACATGACTTGATGCTGGGGCCTCCCCTCCCTGGTGCTTCCAGGATGCACTTGCAGCACCTCAGGGAGGGCTGTCTGCAGAAAGCCCTCAGTGGCCAGCCTCCTTCAGGACTGCCCCAGATAGAGTGATTTGCCCAAAGTCCTGCTCCCCTCTAGGGCAGCCAGTGTCCGCTGAATGACCAGCATAGGAGTCCCCCTAGTGCCAACTTGCAACAATTCTATCAGGCTCTTCTGGACCCACAGTTCCCAGCAGTCAGCTCAGACCTTCATTGGACCTGCATCTCTGCTCAACTCTCTCTGTGTCCATTCCTGCTTCCATCCCCTCCTCTTTACAGGAATGAATCCCAAAAGCGCTCTCTGAAACACATCCTGCCTGCCCATTGCTAATCTCCATCTCAGAGCTCACTTCCCAGAGAACCTCCACTATGACATTTCACATCTCTGACATTGCTCATCTATCACATTGAGACAATGCTTGTGCTGAGCCCCAGGGTGGGGGTGAAGGGTAAATGAGACAGCCCATATAAAGCATTGAGTTCACTTCCTGGCATAAGAAGAGCATACTAGTATGGACTAGCTGTGTATCTGCCTGATAAAACTTCCTATTTTGCAGATAAACTTGACTTGATCTTGAGGAATGAATATGGATCCAAAGAGAGGAGATGAAGGGAATGATAGAGACTCTAGTTCTTCCCAAGTACTTTTTTCAATGATAGTAGAATTCTGATTTTTAGCTGGGCACCTGATCACTTGAAATAAAAACCACATTTACCAGTTTCCCCAAAAGATAAATGTATCTTGTGATCAAATTCTTCCCAATGAGGTATATGAAAAGTGGCATATGTAACTCCCAGAAAGTGTGTCCTTAAGGACAGGAAGCCTGCTCTCTCTCTTTGCTTCCTCCTTACTGAAATGTAGATACAGTAACTAGAGCTGCAGCAAGTATCTTGGGCCAAAAGGTATCCTTGAGATTGGCAGCCAAGCACAAGACAGAAGGATCTTGGGTCCTCCAAACCAACTCTGGAGAGCCTCCAGACTACGCCATGAGAGAGAAACGTGCCTCTTGGCATTTTGGGTCATCTGCTATTCGTATCCAAATCTAATCCTAACTAAAGCAAGGGACTTCCAAGGGGGTGAAAAGACCACGAGCAAAGACTCAAAAGCCCCAATGGGTATGAGGCACTCACAGAACAATGAAGAGCCTGGCCAGTGAACCACAATGATCATGATAACATTTCTCAAACTGTCAAACTCTTTGCCATTCCAGTTCGATAATTCCATAAACTAGGAAGTTATCCTCTCCAGTTTACAAATGATAGTTTTTTTTGCATGTCCTCTGACCTTCTTGGATCCCTGGTTTTCTCCTTCATCCTAACATCTCTTCTCTCCTTTTCTCTGGGGCCTTAGTTAACTCCCTGTGCAGGCTCCATGGACTTTGAGCACGGACTTTGTCAATGCCCCCTCTGAATTTTAGCTGTAAGGAACCAATTCCAGATTCCACCTTCTCCTCAGATGGCTCAGGCCTTTCTTTTAAGTGCTCCTCCTATGTCACTTTGTGAGGCTGATTCTAGTCCTTGACCCTGACTCTAATCTTTCTAACCAAGGTGACAGTTTCCATCTTGTGTCTTGACCACCACCAAGAGCATCATTAGCCTTTTTTCCTCTCTCCTGCATTTAAATTTCAACATGAGTGTTGGAGGGGAGAGGCATTCAAGCCATAGCAGCATTCAAAGATCTCTTTTATTTCATTTTTTGGTTTTTATTTTTTTGGTACCAGGGATTGAATCCAGGGACAATTAACCACTGAGCCACATCCCCAGTCCTTTTTATTTATTTTTTTTATTTTGAGACAGGGTCTTGCTAAGTTGCTGAGGCTGGCTTTGAACTATGTATCCTCCTGCCTCAGTCTCTCAAGCTGCTGTGATTATGGGTGTGTGCCCCGTGGTACCCAACTCAATGATCTCTCTCGTTTTTTAGAGAGAGAATCAATTTTATTTACTTTTCATGTTGCTTTCGTTACCCCGACACTTCATTGTGTACGTAGTGCTGGGGTTTGAACCAGCATCCTCGCACATGCCAAGCAAGCACTGTAACCACTGAGCCACTGCTCCAGCCCCCAATGATCTCTTTTAAAACAGAGTAAAGAAGTCTTTCACCAAGTATAAAAGGCACAGGGCTACTGGACCTTTTTCTGACAGTCATAGGTTGCTTCTTGCTCAGCTCTTCCGGTCACAAAAGTCTTCTTCCTGGAATGGGGACATGCCTTCTCTTCATGCCTTTCTCCTTAGGCACTCTGACACACACACACACACCTGTGTACAGGAGTGCATGCACATGACTACACACATTCACAAGGTACTCGGGGCAACACAGAGAAGTTGATTGACATATTACCAAGCGCTACCATCAATACCAAGTGGGCCCTGAGAGCAAAGGGATGATGTCAGCTTGAATTTCTGACTCCAATGTCCTTGTTTAAAGGCAAGGGAGATGCCTGGAAAACTGTCAGTGGACTCTCTAAAGATCTCCATCAGGTGGCACTTCCCCAACCCCAATCATACTCCTCCCAGTCCATTCCAGGTTGGCCAGACAGTATCTGGTGAGGTCCTAAAGGGCAAAAAAGACTCAGTATCCTTGCCTCTGATTCCCTACTCAAAATTGTTTTCTGTAGGACACTGCTGTGTCCTACAGAGCCATAATGACCCTGCCCCAGACCATTCTTCCTGGTAGTGCCTTGTAGGAAATAACTGGAAAACTTGACCTTGAGCTCTAAGGTCTTCAGCACATGGAGCATATGCATGTGTCTAAGAGATGAAGCATGCTAGGAGGAGTTCTTCAGGAAACCTGGAGGTGCCTGGAGGATGAGGCACGCTTCCTCCTCCCAGAGGGGGCAAAACAGTTCCTGAGCCCCTGGATTCGCTGTTCAACATTTGGCCAAGGAAAACTCTAGATTTTATCCCCAGGCTAATAGTGTTCAGATACTGTAAGAATGGGAAGCCCTTGAGGATCACCCTGGTGTGAAATGGTCCCCCAGCTCATTGGGGATCACTGCCTGGGCTGCGGCTGCAGGCTGCCTCCCAGCTCAGGATGCTTCGGAGTCCTTCCTCCTGTGCAGCCGCAGCTGCCTCCCTGCGCGCTCCCTGCACGCTCCCTGCCCCCTGCTCCTCTGGAAGCACACCTTGCATGGCCAATCACTACAGCTTCTCTCCCTACAAAGTGATTTTCAGACACTTGTGACTTGATGTCCCTGTCAGAGAGATCTCCAGGCAGCAGAAGAAATTCTGAATTCCAATGATTTCAAGCTATGAATTGTCCAAACTTCAGCCCTAAGTGGGACAGATTACACCATAAGATCTTGGGAAATCCAGTTCATTTTCTTGCCTCAGTTTTTACATATGACGAGGAAACAAAAGAAGCAAGCTCCGAGGATTGATAGGAAGATTCCATAAGCTATCACACATGGGCATGCAGTCAGGACCCCAGGAATGCCAGTTACTATCACTCAACATGGATGTTTTAACAACACTGTTGAATGGAATCTCATATATGATCTTGTTTAGCCTATTTTTTTCATTCATTTAGTGTGAACATTTCCCTTTATCACTAAATATTCTTTGAGGCATTTTTAATGACTGTACTACTTCATTTCAGGAGTTATGGTAATTTAGTCACTCTCAAAGGGATTACTTCTATAAACTACTTTTTTTAACCTAGACTCCAGGTCAAAGCCACAAGTTCGGAGGAGTGGGATAGGGGCTCCTTCAGAGCTACTGACCCTCTCAGCCCCACCCCCAGTCATCCATAACCCTGCGCCTGTGCCTCCCGCCCATCTGTCTTCAGCTGGAACCAATTTCTCTCCCTTCCCTGTAACATCAATCAACCAATAGCCGCCATCATGTGCCCAGCCCAGTGCCAGTAGTACAAGGGACTCCTGCAAGAAGAGATTGCCTTGACCTCAAGGATCTTGTTCCCTGTTGGGAGAGGCAAACTGTTGTTGTGTCAGACAAGCAGAGAACTAGGCCAGAGGTGGCTCTCAGGAAGGGATAGAAGGGGTTGATGGGAGCCTGTGTTCCCTTGGGATCACTGGGACTGGAAAACAAGAATGCACTCCAGAGGGGGACAAGGTGCACCCTGGCTGGGTGGGTGGGAGTGGGCGGGGGAGGGGCTGGCTGGAGGATAGAGTCAGGCAGAAGCACAACTGTGAGCCCTTGTGGGGGTGCAGGACTGCTGGGGTCTGAGCTGGTGGAGGCTGCCAGACTGGGGGGCCCTATCTTGGAATTAATGCCCCCAGTGGGTAGGGGCAATCATTTCAAAATGAAGGTAATGATCCAATTAGTGGTTATCCATCAAGTTCAGTTATCTCTCCTTGAGCTGGGGAGCCGAGAAGCTGAGTAAACACGTGCCTTGGACTGTGACATCAAACCAGACTCCCTCGTGCTGGAAAATGAGTTCAAGATGTGTGCTGAGCCACCTCGCGGGGCCTGCAGGTTAGCATCTATGGCTCAGGCTTCTGAGGACAGGGTCTCAGATGCCAGCACCCTCTCCCCTCAGTGCTGCGAAGGTGGGGAGAAGATGGGGAGAAGGTGGGGAGAAGTCTGGCAGTGCAAGCCAGAGAAGGGCTTTGCCACCACAGCCAGAGTCAGACCCCTGTCCCACACTGACGGCTGCTGTTCATTTCATCCCTGACCCCAAACTCCCAGCTTGGAGCTTCCAGAAGCCTTAGCCGGCCTCCCAGATCATTGCCTCTTCCTCTTGTTCACTGTGTGTGCAACACACTTCCACACTGGTATGTCTGCCTTGAGTCTCCTTATTCAGACTAAGCTCCTGAAAGACAAGGGCTCTCTGTGTCTTTTTTTTTTTTTTAAGAAAGTGAAAGAAAGAGAGAGAGAGAGAGAATCAATTTTCATTTGGTTTTGTGCATGGCCTTCATTGCTCCAACACTTCATTGCGTACGTGGTGCTGGGGTTTGAACTTGCACATTCGTGCGTGCCAGGCAAGTGCCATAACCATTGATCCACCACTCCAGCCCATCTCGTGTCTTCTTGTAGAATAGCAGAATTTATAGTCGGAGGAAAAACAGTGGAGTGTTCTATTCCAAATGCCCATTTTAAAATGGACACTGAGGCCCCAGAGTGGGGACCCATTGGGACATCCCCACACGATGGTTAATACCTTATGCAGGACCCACCAGGTCTCTTGGCTCAACAAACTATTACTAAAAGCCAGACACCGTTGTAATGAACAAAAATAGAAACCCCTGCCGGGTGCAGCTGATGTCTAGTGACATGAGGCAGACAAGCAGCAAAGCAAGCAAGTAAAATAGTTGCATGTCACGGGACAAAAAGTGCTACCGAGGACAGTGCAGGGAGAAGGCAGGGAGACTTGGGGAGGCATTTTGAATTCCGGAAGGTTTTCTAGGCAAAGGACACTTAGACAACTACTCAGAGAAGGTGACAAGTAATAATCTGGCCTTCTGGGGAAAAGGAGCAGCAGGTGCAAAAGGCCTTAGGCAGGAGAGTGCTTGGAATGTTGTAGAAACAGCAAGGAGAGGTCAGGAAGGCGACATGGGACAGGGGTCATCAGAAGGTTCGAAGCCTTGTGGGCTGTTGTGAGGATGACAGCTTTTGCTCTGAATGACATGGGGTTCATTCCACATGTGCGACACAAGAGTCATTCCGAATGTGTAAGCTGAGACCGACTTGAACTGACTCAGGTGTTAAAGTGGTCACTGCTGTTCTTGCCCTGTTGCCACTCAGCCATGCCAACATCACAACGTGCCCAGCAGTGCGTAGAGCTCGTGCACGCTACGTGTAAACCTGGGGCCAGATGGCCAGAGCTCAGGTCACATATGGCAGAGTCAACTCTGAGGGGACCTTCAGGTGGCTCTCTGTGTCTTGTTTTGTTTTTTTGTTTTGTTTTGCAGGTTAGTGTCTGTGGCTCAGGCTTCTGAGGACAGGGTCTCAGAGATGGCAGCTCCCTCTCCCCATAGTGCTGAGAAAGTAGGGAAAAGGTGGGGAGAAGCCTGGGAATGCAAGCCAGAGGAAGGGCTTTGCCACCACAGCCAGGGGCAGACCCATGTCCCACACTGAAGGCTGCTGTTCATTTCAGCCCTGACCCCAAACTCCCAGCTTGGAGCTTCCAAAGCCTTAGCCGGAAAAAAAATTCATGTGTGTGTTCTCCTCAAGCTACAGGGGTGGGGGACACTTGGTGAATGAGGGTTCTCACACTTGGGACACCTCAAATTTCTTTCATTGAAACAGAATCCTGTCTATCTTCCCCACAGAAAGGTCCCAGCCATCACTTCAGACGACCTTTCTAAGCCAGCCAACTGTTCGTGATCCTTCCTCTTTCTTCTGACCCTGAAACTCTGTTAACATCCTGCTTGAAGCTGGCCTCCAATTTCCCCACTTCTTGTTCATGGTACACTCACCCTCCCACACAGAGACATACTCATGCTACTGGAAGAGGACACTATGGGATGGCCCTGCTCCATTATTCCCCACTCAAATATCGCACAGCATTTTTTGCCCACCCCACGCCCGCAGTGGCAGTGTTCATAGCTGCCCTAGGAATTTACTTTGCAGGATCCCACCTGGTCACCCCAGCTCACCCTCACTCCTCTAGTTAGCTCAGCTTTACAGGGGCTGTTGAGACAGCCCTCTGGACTCCTGATCTAGAAAAATCCAAGCATGACATTAGCAAAGCAAGAAGAACCCTGGCTCCACCCGGATACCATAGACCCCTCTGACCTCTGTCCTCTACTCTGACTGTGAAGTGAAAGGACTCTTCATGCCATCCTGGAACCTAACCCTCTGGGTGTTGCTGACCCTCAGTATGCGCTAGAAAAGGCAGCCCTTGAGCCCAGCACGGAGGCCTGTCTTCTTTGGTAGCAGAACTTCAAGAATTGAAGCACAAGTTTCCTAGTGGTCTCGTGGTTTCTTTCCCTTGGCTCAGGTAAGCGCTCAGTGACCACAGGTAGCTCCCTCCGCTCCGGGATGTACAGGTCATCTCGTGCTCATCTCACTATGCTTGGACCATCTGCATGCTAATTGCAATGCATTTCACATATAAACATTTCACATATAAACAATTCCCACTTACTAGATCCTCTTCTGTCCCCTTCCCTCCATTTCTATATATGAAAATCTATCAGGGCTTTGTAAAGGTAAATCCAGCTTTTCTACTCACAGGTTGTGTGACTCCTGGAGCCTCAGGTTTTCTACCTGTAACATGGGAAAAATAACAAATACCTCGAAGTGTGATTGTTGGAGTCAGGATTAGAAAGACCAAGAGTGGACTTGATGCCGGGGCACAGAGGAGGCCCTCTGCTGAGCGGTGATGCTTATTTGTGTTGTTTGAGTAGTCGCATTCCAAGAGCCACCTCTTCCATGATGCCTTCCTCATGACCTCCTTTGAAAGTCCTTTTATCCATTGCATTTTATATTTTTCTTATAAAACCTCCCTCAGGGTAAAGGTCACAGTGGAGCTAAGGAAATAGGGGAAGTGGAAAAATAATTTTTAAGTAGAAAAAAAAATAAAGATGATTGCACAAAAGTTTAATGATTGATTGAGTAAACCAGGTGGCAAATGGGCTTCATCTCATGGGCAACAAGCCTTGGGAAGTGAGTGTTGAATCACATGTCCGCTGTGGGTGGGGACGCTGGGTCAAGTGTATGCCAATGGTACAATGCACTTTAGGTCTGTGGGCTACATTTAACTGGACATTATTTGGCCAAAATTCCTCATTTCATAGTTGAAGAGACTGCAGTGTATGCTAAGATGTACACCTGAGGAATCTTTATTTACTGATTTATTTTTCCTATGATTATTACTTTAAACACTTACAGCTGTGTCCCATAGGAATTAAGACGCAGTAAGCTACATGATTCTCAACTGTAAATCTTCTTATTTCTTCCTCAAGTGAGACTCTAGAACATTCTAGAAACTTGAAAAACTAAAAGAAGTATGTTGGCCCACAATACGAGGAGTGTTTACAGTGCAGTCAATAAAGCCAGTTAAGGTATAAAACCATGGAATAAAACCACAAAATGTGTGCATTTTGTCTCTTCCTGTGGAAGAGACATAAGAGGAAAGATTATAAGTGAGGGGGTACCCCTGCCCATGAAGAGTGTCACTTGGAGAAATCTAGTGTCTGGGTACTTCAGCAAGAGGACTCAGTAACTAGGATGACTGTCTATCAAAGGGCAAGGAATGCAGGACACCAGTAAGGGACTTTATTTGGTTCCCTTGGGAATTCAAGGACTTCCAGGGGAGAGACTGTGCTACAAGTAGAACACCCACATTTGACTGCCTGGGTTAGATGTGTCAACATTCGAAGATTAACAAGTTCTTCACCTATGTTTTCATTTGGTCATTTGATCATTTCAACCACCTTCAGAGATAGAAAACATGGCTTCTATTTGCCCTGTGAGGACTGAGGTTTAGTTAAATGGACTACACAGGATGGCACAGAGAGTGGCAGAGCCAAGACCTGCACCCATGGCTTCTGACTCCAAATTCTTACATGATGCCATGCTGTTTGGTGCCCTCACTCCATGCAGGGCGTGGAGAAGCTTGAATAAAACCCTGCTCCAACTCTGAGCACGGAGTAGTTGTCACCTTGAAGTCGCACCCTCTTGGATCCTGCTGGGAAGCTATTTCTGAGAATTGCTTAAATTGGATCTCTAAGAATATTCCCACTATGACTGTTCCTCATTATCACATGGAAGAGTACCCTGCTCCCTGAGGGACATGCCCCTGCAGAACATGACAACTCCTGTCTCTGGAGGCCTGCCATGGCTTGGGCAGCTAGTTGTCCATGAGGATGGAGTCCGGCCGGGCCTCTTACTGGCCATCTCTCATTCGTGGAGCTTCTATTGGTATGCATCCTCTGTGGACTCCAACCATATTAAATTGCTTCAAGCAGCCTATAAAATAAAGACAATCTCAATGCCATAAGGAATAGCATGTCCCCAACCATAAATAAATTAGGGTTCTAATTCCATCAAGGCATGTGGGTGACATCACACACCGTGAGAGCCGAGCTTGGAAGGGTTGTTCACAACACCACAAATCTGAGATGGAAATGCCATCTTAATTTATTTACATCTTCTGGTGACTGGTTTTTGTGACAGATGATTTCTGAAAAGTCTGGTCGCTCCAGATTATAACCTCATGTTCTACTTTTCTCTCCCTCTCCCAACCTCTCCCCACCCCCGGCCCCTTCTCCCTATCCCTCTTTTTTTTTCTGTTTTTTTTTAATATAAAATGTGTATATATTCTGGATATTGCAATTATCCCCAGGAGTGCCCCCCCAATTACCCCCCTTATCCCTCCCTTCCCCTTCCCACTATAACTCTAAAAAAAGTATTAGATTGTAAAGCACTACATCTTATCTGGATTTAACTCATGCTACTAGACCAACTTTCTCATTGTCCAGGGTCTACCTATCCCTCTTCTTTCTCTGTTCCTCGCTCTGTCACCCTTGGGCCTTCTTTTGTCTCGTTATTATTTTATTTTCCCTGCAGTCCTGGTAAAGAATGGAAGGAGAGACGTTCCTAGCTCTGAGAAGAAATGGCAAATTTCAGATGCAGAGGACAGGCCTGGGGCAGGGGGAGATCAGGAAGAATGAACCTCCTCTACACCAAGATTTGTTGCACTGCCCCAGGGCCATCCATCCAGGGCCTCTCTGGGGACATATAGCCTTTCCTTGCCTAAAATTTCAATTTAATTAAATCCACTAGGTGTGTTCTTGGATGTCAACCACGTCCAAGACAACATGGGGCAGTCAGAACCATATGGAACCGAGGAATTTTACAGGCAGACAGGCCTTCAGCACTCTTGAGTTATTTCAACTCCTCATTTTACAAATGAGGGACCTAAGGCCCAGAGAAGTGAGGTGATTTTTCTAAAATCGCATGGCTAATTAATGGCAGAGCCAAGTCTAGACTGCAGAAAAAGTAGGCAACATTAACAAGGTCTGCAGTGCCTAGAGCTTACTCAGAGAAAAAAGACAGACACCGTCAAACCAGTTGCCTAATAGCATGAGAGCACTACATTCAGTTACCAGCTGAATTCAGAGAGGAAGGCAGCCACGCGGATTGTCGAGTTTAGGGCAGCTTTCTTAGAGGTAGCAGCCGTTCAGTTGAAGGCTGAGAGTTGCTGGGGTCTCTCTAGGCAGGGAGGGCAGAGAAACAGCCCAGGCAAAGCCCTGAGAGCTAAAGTCAGTCAGTGGACCCCAGAAGGCGAGAGGGGTCAGAATCTAGGTGTTAATATCTGATGGAACCAGACGACCTAGAGTTAATGCTGAGTTCAGCTGAGGGTACTAGAAATTCTTGAATAAAGAACAATAGAGAGCCAGGTGTGGTGGCACATGCCTATAATCCCAGCCACTCGGGAGGCTGAGGCAAAAGGATCACAAGTTTGAATCCAGTCTCAGCAATTTAGCAAGGCCCTAAGCAACTTAGCAAGACCCTATCTCAAAATTTAAAAACAAATGAATGAAATGGACTGGGATGTGGCTCAATGATTGAGTGACCCTGGGGTCAATCCCCAGTACCAAATAATAATAATAATATTAATAATGATGATGCAAGTATGTCTTCAATTTGTCTGCACAAACTGTGGGGTGGGAGTAGGGACCAGGACAGCCCAATTCACCTGAGACTCACTGAATCAGAATCTGCCTTTTAACTGAGCTACAGGTGACTCACAGACACACTGACATTTGAAAAACCCTGCTTTGAGAAACCTGCCTAGCCAGAATGCTGCTTCCTGGTCATTCCGGGGTTGTTTCCTGATGCTAATACTTCCCCCCTGAACAAGAATGACATCTTAGTAACCAGTGCTATACTCAAAAATTCTTGCAAAGAAGAATAAACTTTAAAAAATATTTTTCAAAACTAAAGAGTTCAAGAATGTTGTTTGGCAATTAATAAAAATCACAGTGTTAAGTTTTGTGATCACAATTAAATGTATTCATTTCCATCTTGCCATGCTCTTGTTAAATGTTGGAACCCATAGATTTTCTTCCAATAATCAAGCATTTTCTGAGCCCTTGAAAAGCTCTTAGGCATTATCATCTAATGGATAAAACAGGCCATGGTGGGTCCAGCAGAAGCAGAGGCCCCCACGTAGCCGAAAGCAGTTTCCTGGGGAGGTGGTAAGAACTCAAAAGGGAAAACTGAGAGTCCCTGCCCCGTTCAAGACCCCTACCCCATGCCATGGGATTTCAAGGGAGCACTTGGCCTGGAGTTCGAATCAATTGAGTTGGA
>PVKS010012697.1:0-53000 GCA_004027875.1 Aplodontia rufa
TGCTGATTTGATTCCAAATCATTGCCCTTAGCATCTATGAACCACTGCTTCCCAGTCCCAATCTGAATTGAGTGAATGAGTGACCAATCTCAAAATGGAACCAAATGTACAGTATAAATCAGTTCTACAGATTTATTTCATGAACCCCACCTGAAGCTTGTGCTTTCCCCGCTGCTCTTCGTCTCCCTGCCCTTCTTCTTTCCTTGCTCCCTTTCTCCTGAAAGTCCCCATCAAAAAAAAATCACTTGCACAAAAATATCTGTCTCAGAACTAATCTAAGAAATCATTTCAATCTATTTTTATTAAACTTTGAAGTATTGAGACCATTGGAGATTGCAAGTGTAAGAAACAATGCCAGAAGTTCATTCTACCTCGGCCCAATAGCCTGAGGATCTCCATTGAGTTGCTTGCAAGTGAAACAGATAAAAGATACTTTTTAAATAATTAAATTCTCTTCAATGACTATAGGGGCATATAACAAATGAGAAAACAATTATTCAAGAAAGTCTAATAAGACTCTATAAGAACTACCAGAGTTTGTAGTATGTGGAACAAACCTGTTTCCTCCTCCCCTCTCTCTACATGGCAAGACAAAGACACCACTCCAGACTTGGAAAGCATAAAGCACTGGGACCCTCTCCCCCTACTCCTAGTCAGAATGAGGGGCAGAATGGGAGAAATGTCAGCATTTGTCATTCTGCTCCAGCTACCTGTCACTGAAACTAAGTTCCAGGTGAGTGCAGCCACAGAGATGGGAGACCCCTTTTTCTGTCCAGACCCCACACCTGAGATGGAAATTTATTTTCAGTGAATCAATGCCAGGAATACTGAGCCATGATTGCCCTGCCTCATTTCAAGCTTCCGAGTCCTTCATCTACTGAGTGCTCAGCTCTTAAATTGAGGTTGTCATTCAGAACTAAGTCTGCTATTCTCTCCATCTCCTGTATCAGAGCCCTGATTCAGATACATATCCTGAGATAAATACTTCATAAAAGAGGTTCTAATTTCCTCCCCAAAGGATCTGACTTCAGGTGCAGCAAAGTATGGAGAAGATTCAGCATAAGAACACTCTCCAAAAACAGTAGATTTTTGTTGAAAAACTATTGGAAAGGGAGGTATGTAGATTCACTGGAGATAGATGTTGAACTGTAGGCCAGCTAGTTTGTTAGAGAGAAAGTGGAAGAAAGAATTGGGTGGACCTGTCCTGGGATCAGAAAGACCTCAATAACTCACCTGGCTGGGGTGGGAGTCCTGGTTTTCCACATGGAATCCATGAACACTGCCTTGTGTTTGGTCTCATTCACAATTGGTGATGATTTCTGTTTGGTCTCATTTACACTTGGTGACGATTTCGCCCCTGATTCTCTCCTGCTCCTCCTTTAACACTATGGTGGCAGAGAACGGAGTAATACCACTTTACAGTTGGGTGTGTGGGATGCAGCCGCCTAGGGAGATGAAAGTCCTTGGTCTCTTCTTGCATTCATTGATGCCATCTGATCAGGGTATTGGGGCACCTCTTTGTAGCCTCAGGAGGGTGAAGAGCCAGGCTTCCTTCTCAGTCTCTGTTGGCATAGGTGAGGGAGGAAACCATTTTTTTCTGTGTTCAAGAACGGAGCAATTATTACCTAAAAATATTTTCAGTCTTGCTAGGTTTCCCCTTACCTGAACTTTTGCGTACAGATGACAGGATTTTGTTGAACTTTTTTTTTTTTAACAAAAATACATTTGGGGGGCTGGAGTGGTGGCGTGGTGGTTACGGTGCTTGCCCGGCATGCACAAGTACGTGGGTTCAAACCCCAGCAGCCCACGTACACAACTAAGTGTCAGACAACTAAAGCCATGTGAAAAACTCAATAAAAATTTATCCACTCTCTCTCTCTCACTGTCCTTCTCTCTTTTAAAAAAAATGTTTTCCCTGTATCTATTGGCATTTCCAGTCCGCTTTCCTTTTTTTCTCTAAGTCTGGGATAAAGGAGACTAAAAGAACCCTAGGGAATAACAGTGCTGTTCTTCATGCACAATTTCCATAAGTCATCCACCTCTCACCTTTTATATTCTTTTTATTTTTGTTTTTAAAATAGCATATGAAGGTATTTAGCTATACTTAGCAGGAAGAAAAGAAAAAAATATGTCTATTCTATCTTCCTGGAAGCAGAAGTCCTATGCTCAATGATTTTTTTACACTGTTATATCTACAACTAATCTAATCTGAAGCCAAAAAGAAAAAGTTAAGATGTGTGGGACTTCTTCAGGACCATGAAGAATATCACCACTTATTAAAAGCATCGGTCTTAAATGCCTTTGAAATGCTCAGATTAAAAAAATCACTTTTAGAATATTCAGCTATGGGTCTGGAGCGGTGGCTCAGCAGTTACGGCACTTGCCTAGCATCTGCAAGTACACGGGTTCAAACCCCAGCACCCACATACACAACTAGTGTCAGAACAATGAAATCCATGTGAAAAACTCAATAAAAATTGATTCTCTCTGTCTCTGTCTTTCTCTGTCTCTCACTGTCCTTCTCTCTTTAAAAAAAAAATTAAAAATAATTTAAAAATAGAATATTCAGCTATGACAAAATGGTCCTTGGTAAGGATTTTAATATACTTTTTCTTCTCTTCTAGTTCTAAAATTAGGAGTTATAAAAAGTTTCCATGGACAGGACAAATGAAAAATCAAATATTTATTGTGCAGATACCAAGTTATTTGTCTAAAGAGGACATTTATTCTATCGAGAAGAAAATAATCAACACAGTACATTTAATTCCCTTCTCTGAAATGGTATATCCAAGATTTAAACCTAAATCTAACTTGTTCCAAAAGCCAATTCTACTTTTTTCATGATTAACCTTGAAAACTTCAATCTCTTCAGCTTTCTATTATCCTAAGAAATAGGAAACATACCAATTTTGCCAGATTATTTGATTAATTCAATTGAATTTAAGAAAGCTTTAGAATCTATTATGTATGTACAACTTTGCAAGATGACTATTATGAAAGTCATTTGACATCACCCATCAGCAGTACTTGCATTTTGAAACACTTTTCCAATCATGGTGACCAACATATGGCAGAAGCCTAGAATTTAAAAACAAGATATGCAGCAGATTGCCTAGGTTCTAATTCTGGGTACTATTTCCTGGATATTTGTCCTTTAAAAAAATGGCATAATTCTTGGATTCTCAGTTTCCTCATCTGTAAAATAAAGATGTTGTCTTTATTTTATAAATTATAGTCACAAAACATCAGGTTTTGTGACTATTAGGGAGTTAAATACATGTAAATCATTTAATACAGTACCTGCTTCATGGTCTGTGCTTACTATTTAGAACTAATTAGTTATTTAATTACTATTTCTAACCCATTGACTAATCCAGAAATAATTACTCAGTATTGTGAGTCATTCTGTAAAGATCAAAGTGCAATAAGGGTTCTAAGACAGAGTGAAGATGAATGACCTTTTGGAGCAGTCTCAGATCTGCAAATGAATAAATAACTAAATGACTGGACTGTGGCACAGTATTTAGAATCTAAGTTAAAGCCCTAAAAAGAGAGAGAGAGTATTAAGTCTTCGCATAATCCTTTAGCACTGCTTGCCTCCTTAGAGCTGCTGATTCAAATGTGGGGAAAGTATCCTTGGAACTATTTCATTCAGCTTTCCATTTAAGTCATTGCTTTTGTTGCGTTAAGCTATAATGCAACTGGTTTCAAAATCAGCACATTTACCTTTTATGTATGTTTGTCTCCATCATGTTCTTTTATTAAGATGCTCTTGCAGGGTTAACACAGTGTTTACATTTAAATTGTTATGTCTGTCAATCAAATATAGTCTCTAGTCAATCCCATCCATCTAGCTTAAGATGGAAGAGGGGGAAAAGCAACTAAAATGACTTGACTGACACTGTGTATGGAATCTATTCAGGGAACAAGTTAAAAATGTATGTGTTATACTTAGTTAAGTTTGGAACAGAAAGTTTGTTCTCTTCAAACAACCACTAGAAAACTTAGATAATGCACAATTTTTTCCTCTTCACTTTAGGACTTATGTAGAAGCATATATTGACATGTTTCACACTCAGGTTAGTATAATTTTGACAACAAGTATCAGTATATCTTCATCACGAAATAATCATTATTACATTTAATATCATTAAAATCAATTATGTGGATATACAGCATAATTATTTCTAAATTACCAGATGAATACAATCATTAAAATATGTTATAAATGAAGATTGCCTATGCCATATTCCCTTCTAATATTCTGTAACTTGAATAAATCACATCTGTTCTTATTAGCGTACCATTTTCTTTGTTTTAAAGAAGGGGTGTGACTTCTGTGCCCCCAGGCATCTCGCTTACCAATGAATATTCTTACACACAACAACCAGTGTGAAATTTGTAAATATACATCAGATCTGTTCACCCAAGCGATTTAAAATCCTTCTACATTGCCACTCCTCATTGCCACTAAACTGAGTTTCCTATTCCCCAAATTGACCTCAGAATACCTTTTGTAATATGTTCTATCCCGTCTTTACATCCACATTTATCTACAGACTTCAGTCTTCTTGTAGTAATACAAATTTGCTAATATGACCGTTCTTTTTGTTTACATGGATATGTGCCAATAAACCATACTCCTCAATATATGTCCTCTCCAAATTCTACCTAACCTGTTTCAAAACTTCCGTGAAAATATTTGTATATGTTTTCATTTTCACATATTATTTTATATAGTGAATACATCACACTTTCCATTAGACTCTAAGAACTCTATGGAGCAAAATAATTATTCCCTCCCCCTGGATTCCATGTTATGTGAACAATAGTAGATGATTCACTATATTGTATAAGCAATTTATGATTAAGAAATAGCTATTGTAATTTGAGTTTTAAGCAGTGAGCTAAGCAGCAAAACAAAATCCTGTTTGACCTACAAAGCCAATAGAGGGGATAGAAGGGATTTTTTAAAAAGTACTCATGTTTAGAAAAAGAATTAAAATCAAGAATGTGTGGAATATCATTAAATTAAAAAGCTTTTGCTCTCAGCCAAGTAATTGGTCAAAATTGTCAAGAGACAACCCACAGAATAGGAAATAATCATGAACTGTGATTCCTCTGACAGGGGACTAATTTCCAAAACTTACAAAGTACTCAAAAAACTTATATCAAAAACACAAACAATCCAATCAATAAATTGGCCAGAGAGCTAAATAGAAATTTCTCAACAGAGGAAATTGAGCAAGCCAATGAATACATGAGAAAGTGTTCTAAATCACCAGTAATCATAGAAATGCAAATCAAAGCTACATTAAGATTTCACCTCACTAGAGTCAGACTGGCAAAGATGAAGAACACAAACAGTAACTAAGGCTGGAGGGGTTGTGGGGAGATAGGAACACTAGCACACTGTTGGTAGTGCTGCAGACTGATACAGTCACTCTAGAAAGCAGTGTTAAGACTCCTCAAAAAAATTAGGGTTTGATCTGTACCAATCAGTTATCCCTCTTCTGGATATTTTCCTTCAGGAGTTAGAATCAGCACATCACAGCAACACAGCAAAAATCAATGTTCATAGCAACTCAGTTTACAGTAGCTAAATTATGGAATCAACCCAGATGCCCTCACTGGATGAATGAATCCAAAAGCTCTGGTATATATATACAACAGAGTTCTACTCAGCTATTAGAAACAAACATATCGTGGCTTTTGAAGGTAAATGGATGGTAATGGAAAAAAATCATGGGGAACAAAGTTAGCCAAATCCAGGTTGTCACTTATCGAATGCTTTCTCTCATTAGTAGAGGCTAGAGCTAAACTCAGGCTTAGGTGAAAGGTAGTCAAACTCACGTATTAGTCCTACCGAAGGTACAGTAACACATAATCTAGGGGAACCATAGACATGTGCGGGGGTAGGAAGGAGGCTAAAGGTGAGTGGATGAGAGAAGGAGGGAAGATAGTGAGGGATCTAGAGAGACAATCAACAATGTAGCATACTCTTTTTTTTTATGTTTTAATGCTTTATTTTGCTTTTTAATATTTTTTATTTTTAAAGTGAAAATAGATATTTCTGAAATAATTCACTGCTATTACAATAACTTATTTTCACAATTACTTTCTTCTTTCAAGTGGTTAACAGAATATAGCTCATTTCCATTGAGTTTTTAATTTTTTGCCTTTAACATAAGACATCTCTCCTACTTTTATTATCTTATCATGATGCCGTAGATTAATATAGATTAATAGCATATTGTGAGATGTCTTTTCAGATAACTGTCATTCGTACGTCTTCTTTGGAAAAATGTTTATGTAGATCCTTCTGTCCATTTTAATCAGGATACTTTTATTATGGCTCAGTTATTGAGTTGTATGTGTTTCTTATTTATTTTGTCTTATTGGATACATTTCCAAATATTTTCTCCTATGTTTTGGTGGTCTTTTCTTTTGTTGATCATCTTTGTTGCTGTGCAGAAGTTTTGAATTTGATGTAAGCTATGCTTTTGATGTTGTATGCAGAAAAATTTTGTGAATACAGTATGAAAGAACTTTCCCTGTTTCCTTCCAGTAGTTTTACTGCTTCAGGTCTCCTGTTTAAATCTTTTTTTTTTATTTTGAGCAACCTTACAAGATTTTAACAAAACCCTCCTGAGAAGTCAAAATATTTATCTAATTATTTAATTCTGAAAAATTCATGATCTTATACAGATATCATATATATGTATATATGGACATTTGTATTTGTTATAGGTGCTTAGTATAGAAGAATCAAGAGACTGTGGTATAGGCAATGTGTGGGTAACTATGGTTTAGGATCAAATCCATATCATATTTTTACTTTATATGCATTTATGATTGTACAACAACTTAACTCCTTAATAAAAATATATGTAAAAACAAAGTAGTCAGGGAATCCAAAGGAAGACAGAAGTGGAACAGCTAATAGAAAGCAAAAATGTGATGGTAGGCTTAACTCCAACTGTATAATAATGACTTTAAATATGAACAGTCTAAACACTCAAATTAAAGCACAAAGATTTTCAAAATGGACAAAAAGCAAGAACCAAGTATATGGTGTTTACAAGAGACACCTTTTAAATATAAAGTCAAGTGTGCTGATATACACCTGTAGTTCCAGTTACTTAGAAGGCTGAGACAGGAGGATCACTTGAGTTATCAGTTTGAGACCAGGCTGGGTAGCATAGCAAGACCAATAGAAAGGAGGAAGGAAGGGAGGGAGGGAGGGAGGGAGGAAGGAAGGAAGGAAAGAATAAAGGGAGGGAGGAAGGAAAGAATAAAGGGAGGGAGGAAGGAAGGAAAGGTGGAAGGGTGATAAATCTATAGACTCATTGACAATAAAGGGAAGGAAAGGTATACCAAACTCTAAACATAAGAAAGCAGGTTCACCTATATTAACATCACCAGTGCAAACCTCAAAACAAGATACATGGTGAGGGATAAAGTGAGTCATTTCATAATGGAGAAAGAATCAATTTAATAAAAAATCCAATTTTAATGAGAAAACTGAACCTCATAAAAGAATAATCACATAGTAGAAGTGGAAGCGTTGGATAGAAAACATTTCATGAATCCCAATCCATTTGACCCACTGCCTTGTATTATCTAATGGTGACCAAATCTATCAACAATAAATGAATCAGTTATGAATATGCAAAATACCTCATCTTTTTTTTTATCTTATAAATCCTGCAGTTTTCTTTCTTCCACTTTCCAAAACACCACCTCTAATATGATCTCCATTGTCAATGGATTTGGGAGAGAAGAAACAGTTTCAAATCCCACATATATGCATATGCTTATAGTGAAGACAATTAGTCCACAATAATTTATGCTTAGTTGTTTTAATGAGTTTCTTCCTCACAATTTTGATGCCTTCACAACTGCAGCAGAATAGAGTGGAAAGTCATGTGTTTTCAGAAAGGCACAGATAAACTTCAGTCACTCTATAGAGTTATTAATTTCAAAAATATTAGCATTCATTGGTTTGATGAAATGTTTTCTGCTAGGATGTGATGTAGCTCCATGGTTGAGATCTCACCTAACAAGTGTTGGGCCCTGGGTTGAATTCCTAGCACTGCAAAATATGGCACAGACAAATGTATTTGGTCTAGTACTGTCCTAAGCAGAAGGGAAAAGGTGATCAAGGGTGACAAGATGGATTTTTATGTTAGATGTCTAAATCTAGTATCTCAGAGCAGCAACTCAGAGTAAGAACACACTGAAGTATGTGGAGATTTCTAATCTAACACTACCTATTGAAAACAATATTTTCCCCCTGTGGAACTACTTTTAAAACTATGTTACTAAAATGCTATGTATGTTCAGGCATCCTTATAGAAGTATTAAGTCTTTTTTTCAGCTTTTCAATATTTGTGATATTCGAATTCAGTATCAAAATTTTAATTTTAATGCTTAAGCTTCCAAAAGCTGTGGTTCAATTCTGGTTCCCAGGATCCTGGCTTCACTATTATTATGGCTTGAAATTATGTGCAGACAATGTAACTTGGGAGTGAAGAGGTGGACCGTAGAATCAGAGGGAACTGAAGTGGATTCCTAATGTCACTTTCTGTGGACTCTGCTGCAAGTTAATACACACACTAAGTATCAGTTTTCTATTGAAACAGTGATTATAATATTTATATCTAAGTAAGCACATAAGAAAATTCATGGAGAATGTCTAATACAAAGAGAGAATTTAACTCATATTTTGAAACTTAGAAATAGAGGAGTTGGATGAGCACTTGACAACCACTTGTCAGTGTGTTTGGGTGTGGAGATGCCCTTTGGCATGCGCATCAGGGTTACATTATGGGTGAGGTTGGTCACCTCTGCTGCAGTGAACTTCCCCAATCCCTGCAAAAACATGTAGGCTGGACATAAAACGCAAAGCACAGTGTTTTGAGAAATGGATGAATCAACAGGAAACAGAAGAGTTTAAGGTTCACTTTTGCAAAGGAAGTTCCAAAGAATCTCAAATTTTATTTCTAATTACTCCCAGTCACTGACAGACAGAGCGTGGGAGAACTTGGACGTTTTGTAAGTGGGAAAAAAAAATAACTCAGAGACTTTTAAAGAATCCAAATTCATTCTAAAAGTACTGGAAATTAACTATCATTCCATTTCTTCTGCAACTTAGAAGCAGTGAAACATTTTCTTTTCTGTAGAATAAGAGCCTGAGAGACCACGAGGGTACCTTGGCCGTGCTATGTGTGCTCATTTTCTTTTCACTGCTCACATGAAATTATGTGTTCCTTTTGGAAAGGCCAAATTTTAATTGCTTGTTATAAACTTTCTTTATTACTTATTTATATATTATAGCAAATATTGTAATATTTCATATATATTTCCTAATATTTCAAATGCATGAATATATAAGACATTCTGGAAAAGGCAAAACTATGAAAAGAGTAAATATATAGTTTGACAGTGATATTTCAAACTAATACCTTGGTTTATTTATCCGCTCACCTATTGAAGAGAATCTAGTTTCTTTCAAGATTTGTCAATTATGACTAAAGCTGTTATAAACATTCATGTGCAGAACTCTGTGTAAACATAAGTTTTTAACTAATTTAGGTAAATACTAAGAAGTGTGATCATCGCACCGCATAGTAAGATCATTTCTAGATTTGCAAGAAATTGCCAAGCTGCCTTTCAAAGCAGGCGTGCCATTTTACACTGACTGCTACTAGCAATGCGTATCCACATACAAAAGATGGAATCAGACCCTTGTCTTACACCAGACACAAAATCAACTAAAAAAAAAAATATTGAAGGCCTAAACTTCAGACTTGAAACTATAAAACTCCTCAAAGAAAACATAGATTAAATGTTCCTTGACATTGCTCTTGGCAATGATTTTTTGGATATAACACCAAAAGCACAAGCAACAAAGGCAGAAATAAACAAGTGAAATTCATCAGACTGAAAAATTTCTGTGCAAAAAGCAAAATAATCAACAAAATGAAAAGGTAATCTATAGAATGAAAGAAGTTGAAAGCCATGTATCTGGTAAGAGAATAATATCCAAAATGCATAAGAAACTCACACAACTTAATAGCAAAGAAGAAATAACAATTTTAAAGTGAGTAAAAAATCCAAAGAGTCATTTAAAACGAAGTAGAATAGTTAAAACATTTCTTTAAAAAATAATAAAGTTAGAGGACTAAGTCTATTCAACTTCTAGACTTACTATATAGCTGCAGTAATTAAAGACTATGTGGTATACTAGTAAACTGTGTGGTTTCCTTTTGCATTATAGATTACCTAATATAGAGGCTGAGCAGTTTACCTGGCTTCCCAGAGTTTTTGAGTTCTCTGTACTGATTGCCCCAAAATTTAAGGGAATGACCTTTTCAAAGAGCTGTGAGATGTTTTGCTCTATGGGGAAATTCCAGGTTCAGATACAATCATCCTCCTCTGATGTGGCCACATATATCTTTTTGTCTGTGTTATTCTCATTTCCATGCCAGAGGGACCAGTCCCATATATTCATGATTGGAGCTAGGTTTGAGGTTGCTTCATGTCTTCCCATGAATGTATCCCAAATATGAGAAGGACAAAAGCACTCCATTCTTTCTCGTTTGGCTCTAAATCCTCTGTCACCTATTCTGAGTATCTCTCCACTTTCTAGAGAGCAGAAAAAGAAATTGTGCTGGGGCATTTCTTCTTTCTAGCCTCTATTTATATTAACCCAAAGACGTTGTTATAAAAGCACAGCTTTGAATTGGAAAGACCTCTGATATTGACTCCACCACTCATTTTTGCATTACTTTGCGTAAGTCACTTACTCTCTCTGAGCCTTTTTTCCCCCTCAGTAAATTTTAAGTGCTGATTATATAAGATAATGTACGTAAAGGAACCTGGAGCAGTGCATGACATATGGTGAGTGCTGAAGAAACATTATTTCCCTTCTTTGAACGTGTATATTCTCCATCGTTTTCATTTTAAATCCCAATCATCAGAGGTGAAACTACAATCCCTAAAATATCTTAAAGCAGTCCTTATCTGGGGACATGCTCACCTCCTTCTCTCAATGAGGACTTTTCTTTCTTTCTTTCTTTAAAGAGTGAGGGACAGTAAGAGAGAGAGAGAGAGAGAGAGAGAGAGGGAGAGGGAGAGAGAGAGAATCAATTTTATTTAGTTTTTCATGTAGCTTTTGTTGCTCTGAACTTCCTTGTGTACATGATGTTGGGGTTCAAACACGTCCTCACACATGGCAGCAAGCGCTGTAACCACTGAGCAACCAATCCAGCCCTCAATGAGGACGTTTATCATGCTGTTTGTTATTGAGAGAAGAACTTAGCAAATTAGCCCATTATTACTAATTCCAAGAAAGTAGCTGCAAAAATTTGACCAAAGACAAGTATGCTCTTTAAGGTAGAGAGAGCTACCTTGCTGATTCTGGCATGCTGGCTCCTGAATAAAGAGGAAAGTGAAATTGCATTGTTGCCCCTTGCTAACAATAGCGGTGCCCCCATCAGGCTCTTGACCTGAGCCCTTGCTGCTGAAATGTGATGACAAAGGAACGCAAATCAGTGACTTTACCTGAAGGTGTGCAGAAAAGCGAGACCTGCATTCATCTTCTGGGTGACAGGAAATGCAAATTAAAAATTAGAGCTGGTGTATTCTGCACAACTACACAGGCCAACACTGCAATCATCAGCAAAAACCAGAACTTATATTTATATGAAAAGGCACCTGAATGGTCTAATCCCCATGATAAGTTATCTCTACTGTATTACTTCAGTTTATTCTAGGAACAAATGCTGAAACCACATTGTTCAGAAAGTTTACTGAGGAAATGAAAGTCACACTATGTATTAGTTTGCTAGAGCTATCCAAACAAAATACTACACACAAAATACTACACACTTTATTTTCTCAGTACGTTTAGATTTTTGTGAGGCATCTCTCTTTATTTGTACAGGGCCACCTTCTTAATGTACCCTCCCCTCATCTTTCCCTGATGGGACCATGCCTCTGGTGTCTCTTTGTGCATCCAAATTTCCTTTTATTATAAGGATATTAAATGGATGGAAGCAGGATCTACTATAATGACCTCATTTTTACTTAATTACCTCTTTAAAAGTTATATCTCCAAATATAGTCATGTTCTGAAGTACTGGGGATTAGGGTTTCAACAAATGAATTTGGAGGGAATAGAGACACAATTCAATCTTTCTTCCTGTTATGGTTTGGATCTGGAATGTGTCCCAAATGCTCATGTATTGAAGGCTGCAAGGTTCAGAGGTGGGACTTTGGGAAGTGATTGGATTGTGAAGACTCTCATTTCATCAATGGATTAATATGTGGACAGAGAACTGAATGGACTATTGGCTGGTGGTAGAAACTGTAGAAAGTGTGACCTTCTTGAAGAGAGTGGGTCCTTGAGGGCATGTCCTCAGGGATTATATCTTGTTTGTAGTCCCTTCCCCAGCCACTCCCCCACCCCCAACCTCCTAGCCACTATGAGGTCACTAGCTTTGCTTCCCCAGGCCCTTCTGCCATGTTGAATTGCCTCACCACAGGCCCATAAACAAAGAAGTCAGCCACCCAGGGACTGCACTGAAACTTGTGAACCTGAGCCAAAATAAATATTCCCCCCTTTTAGTTCTTTTCCTCAAGTATTTTGTCACAGTGATAAAAAGCTGACTAACACAGCCTATAACACATTGATAAAGATATGAGAAAATGATGACGGGAAGGAAATGCAATCTGTAAAGACTGCACCATCAAATCAGCTAGCTACCACAGTGAGCCTCAAGCACTTAATCATATGGAGGAAATTGTCCTGCCTAAGGAAGGAGAGAACTACAATATCTATACCTCACACCCCATAGTCATTGCTTATGTGCTTCCTCTGGAAGATATCATCTCACTGGCCTCTTTAACTTGCCAAGTACATAGGCAGAGTAGGTTCTAGAACCCTAGGGTAGCCCAAAATGCACATGTGACCACTAGAAACCGAATTAGTGTGCATGGGTGTGTGGGCAGATCATAGGTTGTATCAGCCATGTCTATTAAACATTTTACAGGTGATTTTCCTTGGATTGCTTATGCTCTTAAAGTTTTTAGACCTAAAGCTTAAAAACAAAGCTGGAGTGACTATTAAACTACCTTAAGAACTTTATGTTAAATATTTCAGAATAAACTATGGCTGAGTGTGGTGGTGCACACTTGTAATGAGAAGTGACTTAGGAGGCAGAGGCCAGAGGATATCAAGTTTGACATAAGCCTGTGTAACTTAGAAAGACCCTGTCTCAAAAACAAAAACAAACAAACAAACAAAAAACTACTAAGTGTTATAGCATGCAGCTCAACAGTAAGGTCCCGTAGGTTCAATCCCCACATCTTCTAATAATGTAATCAATAAATTAATCATAAAATTAAATTATATCAATTTAAAACTAGACATAAATCATTATATTAAGGCCAGTTTAAGTTAGTTAGTGCCTAGTCATCAATATCTGCTGGTAAAAGTGTGCAGGTAAGTGAAGAAGACTAGGATTCTGGTTCTGTTTTTGGCCTTGAAAAATACATACTAGTTTTAACTTAGAGAATTGACTTACATATCCTGTCCCAGTATCTGTACTCTAAATTTTCCAATGATGTTTTAAAGTAAAAAATTCTATCAATTTGTGTTTAAAAAATTGTTCTGTGTCTTTGAAAATGGGAACATATGAACTCAATTTCATAGGCTATAAATGTGAATGACTCTCTACTTCTTATAATATAAAATCCAAATTTGTCAAAATTTGCATATCTTGTATAATATAGTCCTAACTTTGCTTTTTAATCCATTTGCTCTTTAAAAAAAAAAATCTTCCACGCCAATCAAGCTGGTCAACCAACGCAGTGCAGAATTTACCTACGACAATCATAGCAGAAGGAAGACAAAAAGATGCTGTCCGCAGTCATACTGCTTGTACATACAAGCTATGTAATCGCAAGTAAGAGTTTGGTTTTTGTTTGCTTATTTTTTCTGACCTCTAAGTCTGTTTCTGTATAACAAAGAAACAATAGGACCTACAGAATATATTTTAAGATTATATATTTAAATTATTTTATAAACTTTTTTTTGGTAACTCTGCGTCACTGTGACTAGACAATCTGAAAAGTACCATTTGCCATTTGGAGGAGAAAGTTTATTTTGGTTAATGGTTTCAGAAGTTCAGTCCAGGTTTGCCATCTCCATAGCTCTAGTCCTGAGGTGATGCAGAATGTCATGGCAGAAAGCATGACAGAGAGAAGCAGCTCAGGATATGGCAACCAGAGAGCAGAGAGAGAGCTCTGCTCATCAAGAACAAAATATAAACCCAAAGGCACACCCTCAGTGGTCCACTTCCTCCAGTGTCATTCTAATGGTCAACACTTACCACCCAGTTAATCCACATCAATGGATTAATTAACTGATTAGTTAATTAATTAATTAATTAATTTTTAAATTTATTTAATATTTTAATTTATTTTTAATTTATTAATAATCTGATCATTTCACCTTTAAACATTTTTGCATTATTTCACATGTGAGCTTTTGGGAAGTATCTTATATCTAAACCATAGCAATATGCAAATTTCTTATAATTGTGCCTGGTAAATAGTAAGTACATTTTAGCATTTGTAATATGGAATATCTGTTATGTAGAATATTGTTTTAATCAGCTTTTTCTTTGCTGTGACTGAAAGACCTGACAAGAACAATTAGAGGAAGAAAAGCTTATTTTGGGACTCATGGGTTCAGAGATCTGTACAAGCCTCGCTCCATTCCTTAGGGCTCAGGATGAGGCAGAACACCATGATGGGAGAGAGGGTGGGGGGAGGAAAGCTGCTCAGGACATGGCCAAGCAGTAAGAAGAGGAAAGAACTCCACTTGCTGGATACAAAACATATAGCCCAAAAGCACACCTCCAATGACCCACCCTACCTGCTTTCAGTTACCACTCAGTTAGTTAATCCCTGTCAGGGGAGTAGTTCTCGGATTGGGTTAAGGCTCTCCAAACCAATCATTCTACCCCTAAACCCTCTTGCACTGCCTCACGCATGAGCTTTTGGGGGACACCTAATATAAACCATAACAGATGTCTTTCCTGCCCAGCCCTATCCTAAATCAGATCCTCTCCATAAAGCTGTCTCCACTATATTCCAATCCTAAGAACAACTTTTCTGAACTTCTGGAGCACATGTGATCGAGTTCGGTTTTTTGGAATGCACAACTCTTGGTCCTCCCATTCCTGGGTAGGTGGAACACCTCTCTCAGCTATGCCTCTGCTGTCTAGCTCTCCTTTTCCATCTCTTTTGCTAATGTATTCTTGTATTCCCAGTCCATAAACCTTGGCACATGTCAGTGTTCGCCACTGACCTTTCTCAATTCTATTAACTCACCCTTTGGGCAGCCTCATCTCTCAGTAACAAACAAAACAAAATGCCTTTACGCCAAAGTTTCCCAGATTTCCATCTAGAGCACAGATCTCTCTCTTCTGCCCAAAGCTAATGAAACATCTTAAACTCATTTTAGTAACTAAAAGCATAATTTTACCCCACAATAAAACTGTTTCCCTCAGTTTTTACTGTCCCCCTGAATGGTAGGTCTATGTTTCCTTTTATTCTGGCTTTCAATACTTTGTCATTCTTAACTTCTCTCTCTAAAACCCTATGCAAATGCATCAACAAATCCTGTTGTCTCCACTTTAAAAATGCATCCAAGAATCAGCCTCCCATCTTGTTACTGTCCTGATTCCAGTCACCATCATCTCTCAAACGGATTACCGCTGTCGTTTTTGATCTTGTGCTACCTTTTTGCTACCTGGCAATTTATTCTTCAAAAGGATCCTGGATAATCCTTTTCGAATTTAAACCAGATCATGTCATTCCTCTGCAAAACCCCTTCAGTGCTTCCCAAAGCATTAGGAGAAGCAGGTAACTTCCTGGGGCTGCTGCAAGGCTCCACTTGACCTGCCCGGCTGCTTCCGTGAACTCTGCTCCTCTGCAGTCACCCCTCTCCAGCACACCAGCCCTCCTGCTGGTCTTTGACTGCTATGTGCAAGCATACTCCCTCCTTGTTGCCTGTTCAATTATTTTTCTGCCTAAAACACCTTTCCCTAATTACTGAGTGTCTTCCTTACTATTTCCCTTTGATTGTCTCAAATGTCTTCCATAACTATTCTACATAAAATAGCACCACCAAACCCTTCCTCATTACTCTACATCCTTCTTTTCTCCATTTATGCTTTCTAGGATCTGATTATTTCTATCACATTATAGATTCCATTTATTTATTTGTTTACAGTCAGACTTCCTTCATTAGCTATTGAGCAGCAATTATCTACCTTAAGTTCAGTACTGATCTTCACCTTCTAGAGTATTTGGTGTTTAATGAATATTTCCTAAGTGAATTAATAAATATAAAATTTTCAATATGTGTATATAGTAAACATTTCCATTTAAGTTGCAAGCTCCTCCCTCAAAGTGGAAAGTTATATCTTTCCACATATTCACAGTTTTGAGCTCAGAATATAAGCTTAAGAGATGTTGGCTTTGGAGGTTATTATAAGTAACTAATAAAACTTCTCTGACCTGAGCAAAATGATGTCTTCAAATGACTTGGACCATAGTGTGAACTTGCAGGGAGGCAAGTATGTTTACTAGTACATTTTGCATGATAAGATGTTGCAACTTAAAGAAATGTGTTTTTTTCTTAACTAACATAAACAAAAATACCACATGAGTGACATTTGTGTAAAAGCGTTCTATAACCTTCTGGTTAGCTGAATTGTTCTCATCAGTTTCAGTGTGATTCTTTTTTACTCATAATGCCATTCCTTTTCTATTTCTGGGAAATTCTCTCAGGAATTAATGGTGGCATCAAAGATATAGCAGATAATTTCTTATTTTGGGTGAAGAGTACTGTCCAGTCAGTCAACCTGGGAATGTGAAACCAGCTGCAAACTGATATGTTGACTTTGAACTTGCAATGTTTCCGCCTCCAAGAGTACTGTCTGATGGAAGATGGCATCCTACAGCCTATTTCCATCAGAGCAATCCCCTGAATTCCAAAGGAGGAGCTGGAAGGGTTATTTCACTGTTGAGCTTGCTTCACTGCCTGCTATGAGAAATTACATTTTCCCCAAACCCAGGAGTTAACTTTTCAGATGCAATGTTCCTATCTTCTCTCTTGAGAGAAGAAATTGCATTGTGAATCTATCAGATTAGTCTGTTCCTAGGTCATAAAGGAAAAATCTATTAGAATTCTGTGCTTTGGCATTAGACTGTAAAATAACTAATTAGGCTTGTGAAAAATATCTTACGAAGCTTTGGGAGAAAGGTGGTTGGTCTAATAGTTGGTTCCCAGAGGGTCAACCATAATACTTTCATTTAGACTCTGAAATCAAAATTACTTGCTTTAGTATTGATGGAAAACAAAAATGTGTGCTGTGGTAGAATCATCTTTGTGCTGGTAGTCAAAACACATGAATTGAACTTAAGTGGACCTGAGTTGAGTGTCAATTTCCAAGGGTCTACTTCTATAAACTCTTGTAAGTCACTTGATTGTTTCGGGACTCAGTTTCCCCATTTGTTAAAGAATAGTAATTTGAACCTTATAAAATTATTATACAGATTAAGCAATATAAAAAGTTAAAGTATAGAACTTGCTAAGAAGTGACTACTGGGCTGGAGTGGTGGCTAAGCAGTTGGAGCACTTGCTTACTTGACATGCATGAGGACCAGGCTTCAAACCCCAACATCACATACACAGCTAAATGTCTGAGAAACAAAGGCCAGATGAAAAAATAAATAAAGTTGATTCTCTCTCTCTCTCTCACTTTCACAATTTTCTCTTTCTTAAAAAAGTGACTACTTAACTCATTCTTCTTGTGCATACTTGACGATAAGCTTCACACATTTTATATCTTTGGTCATATGTTACTTTTGATTGTGTACATTTTATCTAGTGCATACCCTCACTTTTCAAATAGTTTTCTTTTTTCCCAAATTTATCTATCCAATCTAAACTAATCATTGCCTTGGCAATATTGGTAGAACATTTTATGCATGGATTATTCAACAATGACAAAATTCCAAAAGTATATTTTTTGAATTGACATGGTCAGTAGAGATGACCTAGATGCAGTCCACATGCTTTAATGGGAAGGAAAACAAAGGCATAAGCAACCAAGCAGAGTGCAGTTCATTCATTCTTTCATTTATTCATTCTTTCTTTCAATAAGTAAGCAAGCTAGTTGTGTTAATGCCACTTACGTGAACAGAAATGAAGTGGGGCCTCTGTGATGAAGGCATATTTTAGGGATTGCTTTTGCAGGGCCTTAAATATCATATCTTAATCCACCTGTGATCTATTCATCTGCAGAGCATGTCTTAATCACCTCTCCTAAATAGGATTGTATCCTCTTTGTCACATTCATCTTTGAATCACCACTACTGAGCTTAAAGAAGAATGTGTCAGACAATAGATGTTCATTAAACAGTTGCAATTTTTAACTCTGTGGCTGGAAGAATACTAAATAAATTTCCATAAGTGATTTAATTTATTTTTCACAATAACCCTTACATGTGGGTGTTATTGTACCTTTCTGTAGATGAGAAAACCAGTTAAAGTTACTTGCTAAAAACATGACAGTAATAAGTGATCTTAGTAATGAGCTCTGCACTTAGTCGTCTGTCTTCAAATCCAAAATCTTTCTAATGTTATCAGAGGTGCATGGACAATGGTTTGGAGATTGAGGCTTAAAGAAGGGTTGAACCCACCATGGTGATTCCAGCTCTGGATTCATTTTTCCACACAGAACCAGTCTCCACTTACAGATTTCTGAAGCACTTTACAAAACCTATATACCCTGAGATTCTTAATCCCTTCATTTCTGGGTGTAGCTACAGTATTTCACTGCATGAGTTTCATGTTAACTATGGATCTGAGAAAGAAAAAGAGATAAACACACACACACACACACACACACACACGCATGCACTGTTCAGAGACAATCTTTCCTTAATACCTGGTAGGAGAAGAAGATCTGACTTCCTGCAGATGCCATGTCGTCCAGATAGACTACTTTTTGTTTTGAGAGCACACGAAGAATTGCTCTCCTTTTCAAACCCTTATCAAAGGTTTCTTTCTCTTCTCTTACTTCTTCCATCAATTCTAGTAAGACTGTGTCTGATCCCCTAGCCAGTTAACTGAGCACAGATACTTCCTAGAGTGTGTAGGATTCTCACAAGCTTCTCTGAACCCATCACATCCCATCCTCTGCCTTAAGCAGGGACGATCCTGGGGTGATCCTGATCTTCCGATCACTTTTGATCTATCCACCAGACTCCTGATTTGTACCTAAAGCTTGTTAGCTATCTTGGAACAATGCCTTTTAGTGACAGTCTCTAGAGCTAGATGTGAAAATGAGGAGTAGCTGCAGTTTTGTGACCTACACCCTGTGAGTCAAGGGAAACTCCTTCAAGATAGGCCAATGTTGTCCTCTCCTTTAGGGCGTCCTCTACTACTCAATAGAGCAGACTCAGGCCCTCAGGTCTCAGCTTTGACCCGCAGGCAGAATTCCTGCATACACACCCCTGCAAGAGGTTTTGTGAACATCTGTCACCCATTGTGTGTAGACTCTCTTAGGGCACAGTGGTACTCTCAGACTTCAAACCTCTATGCTCTCACACTCTGGGTGCTGGCACCCTACAGCAGTATGTGCAACCAGTCTAGCTACAGTTGGCTCAGGAGTCGTCATGCATGAAAACTTATATAGTGGTATTAACAAGACAATCTCTCACTTTGGCAATTTTATTACCTGCCCCATTATAAGATAACATCCTTATTGCTATTGTTGTTATTTTAACCCCTTGCTTATGTTACTTAACCAAGATTAAGATTAGAATTAAGCCAAGATACTTGATGTTCACAAGGTGAGCCTGGAACCAACTTCTTCAATTTTGCTGGATTATCCCAATGTCCCCCTATCATTAAACCCACCTATGAGACAGAGTCTTGGAAATAAACACTACTTCCTGACAGATGGATATCATGGCTATTAACACAGGGTGTTCCTCTCACCCTCTGACAGTGGGAAATATGAGGGAACTTGGTGCCCTCGGTAGACAGAAGGAGGTGTAGATAAATTTCCACCCTCAGCCGCAGAGCTTCAAGTGTAGAATATTACTCTGCCTCATACCCTGTATCTAAGACAGTTAGAACATTCATGGGGTTCTCAATAAATGTCAGAGCCAACTCGTGATATGTCAGTAACAGAAAGCAATATGAACTGTTAGGGAAACCTGAATAAAATAGAAATTAACCCAGGACTGAGTAGAAGGAGCACCACAAGAAGGAAGTGCTCACAAGGGAGTAACTGGGTTTGAAAGAGGAGTTGAGAATAGCTCAATTCACAGAACTTCTGCCATGATCTGGGGGCCATCACTCATGTTTGGTTAGCAAAGGTCAAAGATGTCAACTGCACTTTGTGGAGCGTGCAGGAAGCCACTTCCCATTTTAGAGATTCAGTTTTCCCATCTGACTGAGAGGACAAATATCCTCTTTATCCTCTGACTTGTTAGGTTTCCTAGAAGATGAGCCAGAGGTAGAGATTCCCATTTAAATGATACATTGAGGGAGTGAATATAAGTGAGGCACAGATACAAGGAAAGGCACCAGGATGCAGGAGGAGCTAACCAAGGCTGCGGTCTCAACTGAAGAGGAACTGCAGTCTAACCAAGGGGAGCTCTGCAGCATGGATTGCACATGGAAGAGGCTGGCATTTCACAGCCAACACCCGGCAATTGTTGGCTCAAGCAGTTAAGTAGCCTCAGTAGCTGGGGAATGGGTTTAAGTGCTGTGAAACTGAATCCAAAGGGGGCACTGACAGGGTCCATGATGCTTTCTGCCCCAATGAAAGATAGAAGAGACTGGAAGATGCACAATAGTCCCATGAATCTTTCTAGATTTATCTACACGCCTGTGGCTGCCCCTCTAGGAGAAGAGTAAAAGCACAAGCCCTGTCTGAAACAGTGGCCCGGGACTGGCTCTTGGTGGCTATGTTCCTTCTGCTCCTGCCAGCGTTTGGCCACACTTGGCTCCCATCTCCCAATCAATTCTAAGTTTACTCCTCCAGGCTACCGCTGGGCTCATTCCTTAAGCTTCCAGCATCCCCTGAAGAGCCTTAACTTCAGGCTCCCAGACCCCAATCCCAGCTACTAATTGAGTGGCCCCGATAGCCTCTCTCTTAAGCAGAAGTGGCAGGTCAGATTATTCATCTAAAAGTTTACAAGAAAAAACTTCTCATAGCATTCTTCATCGTCATGCCCGTAAATTAGTATTTTATAGTCTTTTATTTCATGGACACCAAAAGGCAAGTATTGTTTTTACATTAAAAAAGAGAAACTATTTTTAGCTTGCAGAGGGAACAAGATGATATATGCTGCAGTTGTCAACTGTCTTTTAAAATGTATGTAGCACACTGGAACTCATAAATATTTAAGAGGGCTAAATAATTATCTGAAGCTCCCCAGTCCGCTTTTTAAAATTATCATTTCCACAGGGAGCCAGGGAGCATTTGTTCTTTGTCAACTGTCCAGACAGGATTATCATATTTGAAAACTTGTCCCTCCTGTTTGTTACTTTTTTTGTCACTTTTGACTCACTATCCAGCCCCTCTTCATCTCCCTGCTGGTTTCGATGCCATAAATTAGGCAAGGGTGCCAAAATAGCTCCATCAGGCTCTTGCAGATAGCAGATCTGACCATCCTGGGAACCTGCTAGAGAGGGTCATGAACAGAGGTCAAAGGACAGACACACAGGACATGCCTGCTGCCTTTTCCTGAGCTGTCAGGGAATCTCTCAGGCAAAGAGGTGTGATAATGCCTCAGCTATTGGGATATTGAGAATGTGTTATGGGATAAGAGACTTTCCCAGATGGAAAATGACAGCAATATGGTGAAATAAGAAAAGCAGAGAAATTTGTACTTCTTTCTCAGCCATTTACTAATTGTGTAGCTTTAATGTACTTATTTTAAAGCCAAGCTTATAACAGTTATCTTGCAGGCTTATTGTGAGAATTAAAGCTAATGTTATAAGAATTAGTTAAAATGTAGAGCACAGTACCTGACACTTATTAGAAGCTCAATAATTGGTTGGTAAAGATTATGATTTTTATCTTATTATTATTCACTCTATTAAGTAACAGCTTTTAAAAGTATTCCAAAAATATTTTAAAATGCATTCATACAGAGTTCCCACCCTTGATATGAATATTTTTAAATGTTGCATTTTCCTGGTGATTCACATCAACATTAGGAATAATTTAAGCCTAGGACACCAATAACCTTCAGGATTATAGACATGGGTAGAACTGATTGTCCTTCCAGTAACTATTGTTAGATTGCAATGCATGACATTTCTTTCTACCTATTTTTCCTGACTTCTGTACCTCCATATTATTTCTCAAAGCAGGCATGTGTTTGCTTGTAGAAAACTCTCCTCTTGTGTCCCTGCTTCCAAGTTGATG
This sequence comes from Aplodontia rufa, assembly GCA_004027875.1. Classification (NCBI taxonomy): domain Eukaryota; kingdom Metazoa; phylum Chordata; class Mammalia; order Rodentia; family Aplodontiidae; genus Aplodontia; species Aplodontia rufa. Next base: position 22,536 of record PVKS010012697.1, read on the forward strand.
TGCATTTGTAAACCAGATCATCACAGTTGGCAGAACTGCAAATATTCAGAATTTGTATATCTGGGAATATGGAAGACAATATATCAAGAAAGTCCTACCAATAAAAACACCCTGAAAAAAATTGGATGAAAAATAGTAAGCATGATTTTAATGCAGAGCAGGGCATTAAACCATATAAGATAAATATCAAGGAACAAAAGTGAGGAATAATCTAAAAACATCCATGGGCAGGCAGGGACACTTCAGCTGCTTTGGGGGTAATCTTGATAGTTGAGAATTTTAATAGCCATACATGGGTAAGAGAAAAGGTCTTAGGCCAATACCAAGACCCCTATACATCTGTGATACTAAAAATGCTTTATCCTCAGAAATAAGAGTTTTGTTGGTTTTTTTTTTTTAATGGTTCCTCAACGGTAAAGGGGAAAAACCTTTTTATTTTGCAATGAATTTTGAATGAGGGTGGGGAATTCCATGAAAATTTACAAAGATAATGGCATGTTCATGTGGCTTTAAGCTTGAAATTTGTAGTACCCACATGGTCCAGGGAGCCCAAGCTGATAAATTTAGACAAAAGTGGTCCCAAGCATGTAATACTTCAGGAGGACTTGGCAGAGACACTCGTCTTAGCCTGGATTCTCCAGAAAGCTGAGGTTATGGCAGAGGATGCAGGGGTTATAGTTTTACTAGAATAGAGGCAAATGGAGTTGAAACGGGAAGGAAGGAGAGCTGCCGATAGGAGGAAGTGCTGCTTATTGAATCTCCATTCTCATTCATGCAACTGTGTCAATCATCTCAGCAGCCTTTCCAAATGAAGCAAGGGAACAGCTCTGTCACCTAGTTTCCATTGCTTTAGCCAGGGAGGCATTAACTCCCCGACTTTTCCAGGTGTGTTGAACAATATCTGTCATGTTCTCTGCCCTGAAATCAAAAGGGAAAATCCAAGTAAGAGGTAAGAGACAGTGGTGTGAACATGAGACTAGTGATATTGGGTTGTGCCCACATGAAATCAGTAAGAGTCATGGAAGAGCTGGCCACCATAGTGGCAAGGGGGACAAAAGGCAATTTGGGCTGAGAGGCTTTGAAGTGGAACACAAATCTTGTCCTACATTCCAGGCTACACAAGATTACCACAGATAAAATTGCATTGACAATACACTTTCAAAAATATTACAAAACACAAAAAAGCAAACAGACTATGTAAAAGAAATTCTGTCCTAAAGTATGAGCTGTGCTTAATTTGCTTCAAAAGACACAGGTTGGGAAAGCAGTAAGCGTATTCCTCTAAAAAGTAGGAATGGAACCTCCACGTGACCCAGCTAGCCCATTCCTCCATATTTATACAAAAGAACTAAAACCAGTGTACTTTAGCAATATTAATATTTATAGCAGCACAACTCACAATAGCCGATATATGGAATCAGAGTATCAACGGATGAATGAATTAAGAAAATGCAGTATATATACATACACAACAGAGTTTTACTCAGCCATAAAGAAGAAGAAAATTAAGGCAGTTGCCAGTAAATGGATGGAAGTGGAGATCATATTTATTGAAATAAGCCAGACTCACACAATCAAAGGTTAAATGTGTTCTCTCATATGTGGAATCTAGCATAAAGCCAGGGGGAAGAAAGCAGGAAGGTGGATATCTTAAAGATGGAAGGAGAAGCCAGCACAGTAGTCAACTCTGTAATCTCAGTGACTCCAGAGGCTGAGGGAGTGAGATTGCAAGTTTGAGGCTAGCCTCAGCAACTTAATAAGGCCCTAAGTAACTTAATGAGACCATGTCAAAATAAAAAATAAAAAAGTTGGGGATGTTGCTCAGTGGTTAAGTACCTCTCCGTTAAATATCATCAGTACCAAAAAAAAAAAAAAAAAAAAAAAAAACAAAGAGGGAGGATCAGTGAAGTAAATAAAAGAGGAGGAATGAGGGAAAGGAAATGCAGAATGAATCTGACAAAATTATGCTATGTACATATGTAAATATACCATACTAAATACCAGGTTTATGTGTATCTATAAAACACCAAGTTAAAATAAATAAAGGATTGGAAGAGGAAGGGGAAGAGAGGGAAGAAGGGATGAAAGAAAATGGGACTGAAATGGAGTAAATTAATTTCCAGCCATATATGATTATGTCAAAATGAACCCAACTATTTGGTACAAATATAATGCACTGATAAAAGCAAGAAAAAAAAGAGTATAGGTTGGAAAGAAGCAGAAAAGTAACTATACAGTGGGGGAACCTGGTGATCACCCTGGATGAGTTGATCAAGGCTCATCAATGATAAGTCATGTCAACGGGACACACCCCTGAGGTAATGTGGGTAAACAGGAACTTTACTTCTGTGATCATCCCCCCATAAATCTGTCATCCCAGTCAACCTTGAGTAACACATGACATAAAGCCAAAATGAAGGACATTCTAAATAGTACATGATGAGTACTATGCAAAACCAGCACAGTCAGGAAAATCTGTCACAGTCCAGAGAGGCCCAAGCAAATGTAGTGACTACTTGTAATGCGGTCTCCTGAATGCGGTCTTGGAACAGCAGAGCATTAGGTGAGAAAGTTGCAAAACCCAAATAGAATGTGGGGTAAAACTAAAAGAAAAATACTGATGTGAGCTCCTTAGTTGTCATAAGTAGACCATGAATTTTAAGAAGATAAAATAAGAGAAAACTGAGACAGGAGATGAATGTAGTATAGGTGTAGGAAGTCTGTATAAACCTTGTAACTTATCTTGAAATATAAAAATTTATTCTAAAATAAAAAAAGTTTATTCAAAAGAAGGATATGGTGACAGATAAAACTGGTACAAATTCAAGATAAAATCATCATCCTTATCATTGGCTTGCCTTAGTTCTTTCCTGCCTGCACCCAGGTGGGAAATGGAGTAGAGCAGAGGGTCAGAAGGGTAGAATCTGGGGTATGCCTAAGAAAGATGTTTGAGCTGGCTGGTGGTTCTCCCAAGAGCTGGAGCTCACATGATGAGGGCCTCTGAGGCGGACATAGCCTAGGAGGTCTGGAGATTTTTTACAAACTTAGGTAATGAGCAAATAAATCAATATATTGAGGACCGTGGAGGCCAGGATTCTTATGTCAGAGAAAAAGGTACAAATATGGAAATGTGGAAATCTAGAATAAATACTTTGGCCTTGCTCTCAGAGTTATAAAAATAAACATCATTTTCAAAATTTCTCTCTCTCTCTCTCTCTCTGTCTCTCTCTATATATATATACCCACACAAATGCATAATGCATAATCCATACACATCATGTATTTATATGCAACTGTGTGATGTCTAAGTATATATCCACATAATTATATATACTAGGAACTAAAGAAATCAGGGCATCTTGGAGAAATGGCTAAATTTCAAGCCTATAGCAGAGAAAGTAAAAATGAATTTGGAATATCTTGTGCCTGGAAAGTAAGCACAAAGTCTGATTGGGGGCAGGTCATAAGAACAAGAGTCAGCTCAAGGGTTATTGGACAAATCTGAGAGAATGTATCACATTAATATTTTATGAGATTCATGGATCATAACTCATTGAGTAAAATAAGAATCCATCAATCTACATTCATAAAAATAGAGAAACAGGAATTTCAGGTAATAAATACAAAAGTAGAATTTCAAGTAATAAATGTTAGAATAAACAATGAAATTATAAAAACACTCATTAACTACCATCATTAAAAGAAATGAAGACAAGAAACATCCATTGTGGGTGATATTACAATAAAGAAGAAAAATTTTGCAAAATTTTAAAGTACCTCCTCTCAAAACTTATAATAATAGGTTCAAAGGGGAGAGGAGCAGCTGTAAAATGGAAAAATCTAGCAGAGGCAACCTAAGCCATGATCAAGTCACTACCAGTAACAGGCAATCAATCCTGCACACCATCCTGGGGAATGCAAGGAGAACATGGCAGCAGCTGCGTGTTGCTTTACACCCAACATGCAGAATCTGGGCACACTTACGAGTAAACGAGTACCAGGCAAATCCAAATTGAGAAACTTTTTACAATGACTGACCTTCATCTTCAAAAATGTCAAAGTTGTAAAGGCAAAGAAACACTGAGAATTTGCACTGAAGGAGATGAGAGATTACCGCTGCGCATATGTGAGGTGTTTTTAAATGGATCCTTTTGTTAAAAAGGAGATTATTATGACTTTCATTACCAGCCATGCTGGAGTAGCAAGGATCAGAGTAATGCTCCTATCTCAGAGAGAAGGAAAACTAAAACATGATATGGAACAACAGTTTTTAGTTATGGGGCAATGACATAAAACTGTGATGGCTGAAAATGCCTTCTCCGTAGTGATCCTGCGACTCTTTAAAGAACACTTTCAAATCAATAAGGAATGTAACCTAACACCCAATTACAGGGGCTGAAGTAGTGTGGATGAGCAGTTACAGTGCTTCCCTGGCACGCGTGAGGCTGTTGGCTCAAACCCCAGCACCACGTACACAAGGAAGTGTCCGAGCAACCAAAGCCCCATGAAAAACTAAATAAATTTGATTCTCTCTCTCTCTCTGTCCCTCTCTCTTTAAAGAAAAATTACAAACTGGTAAAATAATAAAAAGTACATGAACTTCTAAAGGCACTTCATAAAAACAATATAAAAATGGGACAATAATTATATGAAGATGTACTAGTATCATTAAGATGAAAAATAAAACAATAATAAAATGCCACACCCCATCCAATAAAATGTCTAAAAGTAGAAGTCTTGATAACTTCAATTTGTTGAGAATGTGGCACATGGGAAGCATCCTATGATGCATTTATATGAAGCAAATTCTCATCATTACATATATGTACATATATATATAAGAATGTACATGAACAAGAATATTAGTAACATTATTAATCATAATAGCAAAAGACTAACAACTATAGAAGTATCCATCCATTCTAAGTGATAAATATAATGGAACATTAAACAAAAATAAAAATACTAAGCTACCACTAAATGTTTTATGATAGATCCAAAACTATGGTTTTGAATCAATTAATGCAAATATAAGGCCCTCCTTACAGTACTGCTCCATTTACACAAAGTTTAAAAATAGAAAAGCTAATATGCAATATTAGATAACATGTGCTTATAAAGTTTGGAGAGGAGGAAGAGAAGAATGTTTGGTAGGAGTTATTCGATCCTCAATGCTGTGTTCATTCACATACAGCTATTTATTTAATAGCAATTTAGTGAACTTTGTATGTGTACTTTCTGCATTGTATAATGAAACAATGAAATTTTAAAAGGATGTTTGGTTCATTTTAGAACTTTTAAAAAATGAAAAAATGTAAATATTCTTCAGAATGTTAATGATGGATAAATTTATGGTGCATACCTAATATGGAATAATAGCCAGTCATTTAAACACTGTGACACTAAGGTAATGCACTGAATTAGAAAATATGAAAAGTTACAAAATATTTATAATGTGGTTCTACTCTGCCCCCCAGAAGTTTAAAATCATGATTTGTTTTCCAATTACTTTTGGATAAAGATAACTTCCTTTGCTAGCTAAAAGTGACCATTCCTGCAATTACTCAGCTATCTGAGTAAGCTCAGAAATACTTTCTTCCTGTTCTCGGTAAGTTGCTTACACGAGTAATGATTTATCTAGCCAGAAACGTTCCCCTGTTTAACTTAACTTGGGAAAATTGTCTCAGTTGCTGAATAACTTAAATATTCTCTAATGTTCTCGTGATTTAACATATAGTTAGACCTTCTATTATTTACCTGAATTTATAATATTGAGAAAAGCACAACCTAAAGAGATAGTCTGCTCTCAGCTTTACTCTAATGATTGACCCTTGTAATATTGCAGGAATAAAACCTTTGGTCATAGATTGATTATCATTATTTTCTGGCTCTGTTCCATGTCAGTGCCCATTATGAGGATTTCTTTCACATATTCATAAGATGAAAATGCAAATTTCAGAAAACAAAATACAACGATTATATTTATGTGAACTAACATTATGTAGATAGAGATGCACATAAACTTTCAGTTATATGAGCATAAACATGCAGTTAATTCCTCCAGATTCTGGATGAGGCCAGTGGGGGGCCCAGCCTGGACGTGAGATGGAAGAAGGGGAAGCTGGGACTTTTATTCCCCCAGCTCCTTCCTGTTACGCTGGATTCCACAATAGCACTATTCCTCTACCCACAAAGGCTACAGTTACAGATCTTTATCCTGGAAACAACTCTATCCCCAACCCTTAGTCTGCCTAATCAGAGAACTGCTGGGATTTAAAAAGATAAATAATTTTTCCAAAAGTCAAGCATGAGCAATAGAGAAATTTAGAAAGATTTTGTTTGTAGAACAGCAGGTAAGAAACCCTCCACATCAATTTTCTGTGTTACAGAATGTCGTGATTTAGATATGAGGTATCCCCCAAAAGCTCATGTGTGAAACAACGCAAGAAAGTTTAAGGTGAAATGACTGGATCATGAGCACTTTAACCTAATCATTACATTAATTCTCTGATAGGAATTAACTGGGTGGTAACTGTAATCAGGTGTGGCTGAGGGAAGTGGGCCATTGGAAGCTTGCCTTTGGGTTATATGTTTTGTGAACTGAACTTAGTCTCTCTCTGCTTCCTAGTGGACATGTCCTGAGCCACTTTCCTCCACCTTACTCTTCTGCCATAATGTTTTGGCACATCTTGGGCCCAGAATAAAGGAGCTCGTCACCTGCGTAGTGAGAACTGTGAAACTGTGAGTCCCTAATAAACTTTTCCTCCTCTCAAATTGCTCTTGTCAGGTCTTTTGGTCATAGCAGTGAAAATGCTAAGACACAGGATCACAGCCTTTTTGCGACTAGTATGATCATGTTGAAGGAGAAATAGAAATGGACTACTGTGTATTCTCTATGAAATTTAAAATACACCAAAGTTAAGAAGTTTAAATAGAGATAGAAGGTGGTGTCCAGATCAATCTAAGTGAGAATCACCCAGTGCAGATGAATGAAGATTTTAAAATACACTGTGGTCATTCTCAGGAGCACATATGAGAGAGACAGAGAGGGAAGGAGAGGGTTTATACAAACATATATATAGAAGGAAGGTCCCATGGTCCCCTTGATCCAAGCTCATGGCTCAGGCCCTTCCAAAGAGGAGGAAGGGAAAAGCCATAGATCAGTAAGGGAAGGCAGTGCATGTGATTTCACACACCAATACACTCAAACAATCAAAATCAGAAATAAGTGGGAAGCAAAATGGTATATGAAGAGAAACGACAGAGATCAATGTGCAGCAGGAGCAAAATGTGCCATCTTATGTTTCTTTTCCATAAATGGTCTATCTCATATAGAAAATGGATCTTAAAAAAAGGCATACATATTTTATTTCTTGGCAAGGATCAAAGTGGGGAATTACCTTGTTTCTTGTTTAAAGTTTCCACTTTTATTATTGACATCCACTGGAGTTCATTTTAGCCATTTATACCCTCTCCCTCTGAGTCTTGCGATGTGAAATGAGTCAGAGCTCCCAAGAGAATTTTGCCCAAGTACTTCCATCTGTCCTGGTCTCTCAGGGGCTGCAGATGTGGTAAGCTGTAATTTTTCTGCCTCACTAACAATTTTTCTTGGTATTTCAAATCAGTATCAACATTAAGTGTAACTCTAAATATTGCCTTCTAGCCCCAGGCTTCCCAATGAGAATAGATCCAACAGCCTGTGAGACAGCAGCTCCCAGGGGCTCCAGCCTGCCAATCAATCAGCAGAGAGAGAGATCTAGACTATCCTTTGGGGGACTGCTTAACTCTGTCTTGGGATGCAGAGAGAATAGAACCAGAAATTCAAACACTAATCTGTTCTCTAAAGAATTCCATGGTGATTTTTTCCTCCAATTTTGAAAAACAAGTTTTCAAAATGAAAGTCTTTTTACATTTTATGATCTATGTGAATTATACAAAATTGAGGAGACAAATGTTTATCTAAAAAAATAAGCATAAGCCATAAATCAAACACCCTGACACTGTTTTAGGCATCACCATGCCTAAATTTCTTTTAATTGTTTCATATTTTTTTCTTTTAATTTAAGAGACAAGTTAAGAAGATGATTTCAAGGACTCAGTCATCCTCTCTCCCTCTCCATTTCCATCTTAGTTGTGCACAAGTGTGATTTCAAATTGTCCATGACTCTAATTTTATCTGTAGGAGGTTTGAACTGTTGCTGCCATTGCACCTCTTCAGCAGTCTTTTATAGATGCCCTAAACTTTGCCTCTATTGATTTATACTAGCTCCCATGTCTCTCTCAAAATCCTTACAAAAGCCCATATAATTTGAAAATAGAATCCATCCCATCGCTGAACATACTGCTCTCTGACTTCCTTATTGGATCTCAGTTCTGGCAAAATTGCTCCCCATTGAAGATAATTATTCCAGTTGGTTACTGGGGAACTCTGATCCTTGTGCTGATATGTGGAACAGCCCCTGGCACTGCCTCCTTGTTTCTCAACCATCTTAGAAAGTCATCACACTGATTGACAATCTAAATGACTCTGGCATTCACTTTATTGCCAAAATCAGAAATTTGTGAAGCCCCAGTGTCTCCTCGCTAGCTTTCATCCTCAACACACAACCCCAAATCCTCTAATTCTTGAATTGTGATGAGTTGATCTATTCTATTCTTCCCTTCAAAACCCTGGTCCAAATTCTGCTCGTGTCTCCCTTGAATTACAGTAAAAGCCTCTAATTGGAGGGCTTCCCTCTGCCTATGGCAGCCCTTCTCTTGTGGAGTGTCTACATGACCTCTTTAAAAACACAAGGCAATCCCATGCTCTTCTCTCAGAAGGCTATCACCCTGCCCTTTAGAATTCTCCAATAGTGTACTCACTCCCAAGAGTGCTTTCAACTCACATACCTTTGCTCCTGAGATGCATGCCAGAGCAGCAGTTGTCAGTTTGGTCCCAACATCAGCAGCATCAATATCAATCAACAACTAGAGGAGACACAAATTTTCAGACCACCATTGTGCTACATTTCCAGTCTTTTTTTTCTTTTCTTTTTATTTTTTATTAAGGAGTTGAATTATTGTACAATCACAAATGAATATAAAGTAATAATATGATATGCTTTTGTTTCTAAACCAGAATTACCCTCACATTGCCCACACCACAGTCATTTGATTCTTCTATATTTCACACCTACAAGCAATATAAATGCTTAGATTGTGGACTTTCCAGAAATAAATGATTGCATAAGTATTATTGGATTCTCAGGGGGGTAAAAATTATGCTACATTGTTGATTATCTCCATGGAACCCTACCAATCCTCCCGCCCTCTCCCCTTCCCATACCTATACCCTCCCCACATATCTATGTTGCCCTAGATTATGTGTTGCTACACCTTTGCTGGGTTAATGCATGAGTTTGAAAACCTTTTATCCAAGTCTGGATTTTGCTCTAGCCTCCACAAATGCGTAAAACCATTCAACCTTGACTCTGGGTTTGGCTAACTTCACTCAGCATGATTTCTTCCATTGCTATCCATTTACGTTCAATGACTGCAATATCATTTCTAATTGTTGAGTAAAATTCCACTGTGTGTGTGTGTGTGTGTGTGTGTGTGTGTGTGTGGTGTGAATCACAGTTTTTGTATCCATTCATCAAGTGAGGGGCATCTGGGTTGGTTCCCTAATTTAGCTAAACAATTAGTATTTTAAGAAACCTTGCCAGTGGGTCTAATGCATGGTGAAGTTGAGGCTAAAGTTTTAATATTCAAGCATATATTTGATTGACTGTTAAGATAGTATAAATTTACATCAATAAAGAAATTATTAGAGCTCTTACTTTCTCAAGTGAGGCTCAAAAGTCATATAATTCTATGGCCAGGATGACCAACTAATTAATGGAAATGCTGGAACCAATAGCTGCATCAGTGGAAAAAAACGGTGTTTTCACTATTCAGTGCTGCTTACAGTACAATTTTTCAGCAAACAACCAAGAGAAACCCAGAATGATCTGAATGGATGGTAGGGATTCTTGATCATGTAATCTTTTGAAACAACTCATTTCTATAGAATTTATGACCAGAGAATAAAAACTTCTATAAATGTCAGAAAATTATTGAAAATAACCTTCACCGTTTTTTCTTTTGCTAGAAAGCTCATCATTCTTTATTCTTGATCATCTCCTTTATTTTCCTGCCAAACACTGATATGTTGATTGTAAGCTTCTGTAGGACAAGCATTATTTCTTCTAAATACTAATCACATAATTATTAGTATTAATATAGTGATATTTCTGTTCTTACTAACAGAAAAACACAGACTCAGAATTATATAACAGGGTATTTGTGAAGTGTGCCAACACTTCAGTATGCTGCCCTTGGGTATCAAGATGGTCTAACAATGTTTGAGAGAAGCATTAAGCCCTATATTATAATTTTAGCTGTAGCTGAATGAATCTATTTCTTAGAATTGTTCTAAGAAAAATACAACATGTACACTCTGAGGTTGTTCTGTGCAAATATTTTTATAACATCAACAAGTAAGCAGTATAAACAAAGGTATATTCATGTTAAGGAATGTTATCAGCTATTACAACTAATGGAGGTTTATTTTGATGCAAAATATTCTCCAATACATGTACATTCCTAAATGAAAGACCTCAATCTATGGCACATTTAAAATTTGTAAACTTTTAGTTTATAGAACTAACAATAGTTATATGTTTATAATACATATGATATATGGTATATCAAATGACCTCTGCTATCTGGAGTATTTCCATTCTGATTCTTCTCTATTGTGCTTGATCTACTAAAGTTTAATTTACATACAATAAAAAGTACACTCTGAAGTATAAAGTTCAATGACTTATAAATCTATACACCTATGTAACTACCATCCAGATCACGATATGGTTCAAGATATTTCCTTTACTACCAAATATGTTTTTTCTATCCATTTTCACTTAAGTCCCTCCACATCCAATAAGTGAATCACTTTTCTGACTTCTATAATCAAAGATTAATTTTGTCTAAATTTTTATTTTCATACAGATGGAATCACACTATATGTACTTTCTTAGTCAGCATTGTGTTGCTTTGACAAAAACACAGACAATCAGAACAACTCAGAGGAGGAAAAGTTGATTTGGGATTCATAGTTTCAAAGGTTCAGTTCATCATCAGCAGACTCTTTTGCACTGGGCCACAATAGATGAGGCAGAACATCATAGCAGAGGGGTGTGTGAAGCTCACTGTAGCCAGGAATCAGAGAAAGGGACAGAGGATCCAGGGGGACAAGATATAATCTCCAAGGAAATGCCCCCAGAGATCTACTTTCTCCAGCCACAGCCAAGCTGCCTACCGTAACCACTCAGTCTAGTAAACCATCCAAATAATTAGTTCATCAAATGGATCAATCCTCTGATTATATCACAGCTCTCCTGATCTAACCATTTCAAATCTAAAAACTCCTGAAATGACACAGGAGCTTTTAGGGAACACCTGGCATCCAAAATATAACATAATCTTTTGTGCTCATAGCTGCTTCTGCTCAACAAAATGCTTTAGAAATTCTCCAATGTTGTTGCATATGTCAGCAGACATTCCTTTGTATCACTGAATAGTACCCTGTTGGGGAAGCATACTTCCATTCCTTTAGTCATTATTCTGTAGATGGACATTTGGATTATTTCCAGGTTTTGTTAAAAGTTCATTATTTTTTGCAAACAAGACATCCCATCTGTTTCCTCCTTCCCACCAGTCTCTTGCATACCGTCCTTCTCAAGACTTCACCTATGCTCACATGTCTTTAATGACAACAGGGAACCACACTGCTACCTTTCTTCACTTATCCATCCCAATGTAAATTAACATTAAAATAAAACTTAATTTTAAATTAACTTAGAGCAGAAGACATTGCTGTTATTAAATTATGGTTTCCTGGGATAACTCCCCAATCTCAATGAAAACCTAGAGCACAGAAAGACAGTGTCCTTAATTTTGCCACGTGTATCAACGTCTCTAATATTGTACAATATTCATTAAATGTTAAAACTGTAACTTCATGTAACCTTCATAATGGCTCAATAGTGTTACAGTATTTACAAATTTCCTGAACAACAAGATCATTAATTGAGTCCCTGCTATGAGCCAGATGCTCATACCTCAATTCCATTGCCAGGTTCACTTTTAAGTAGCTGGGATTACTTAACAAATTACTTAGCTACTTAAAGTCTGGGTTGCAGTGTATGCAAAATGAGAGTACTAGTTCTAATGGATAATAGATTTTGCCAAGTTATAGAGTTTTGGCCAGTGCCAGGAACCTAATAAAGGTGTAATAAATAGTACTCATTATCATCTCACTTAATGTTCAATAAATTCATTTAATTCTACGGTTTGGCAGCCCTTCCATCACCATTCTCCACCCCCTTATAGTGCTATTACCACATGGCAGCCAATTATTAATTTGCTTCTTTCCTGCTTTTTCTCACTAATATGTAAGCTCTTTGAGGGAGGGAATTTTGCCTCTTTTAAGTATTGAAGTATAGAAGCATGAATGGTGTTCAGTAGATTTCCATTATACATTTATTGACTATATCAATGGATTTATGTAGTATCTACCTGGTTATGGGTGCTACTGAGGCTTAATACTTTAAATTAACGTCACAAGTTCTGTGGCTTTGAGGTTGACCCACCTTTCATCTCCCCAGGAGTCACCTCTGTTTCTTAATTTGGCCAGCAGGGAGACCCCACTAGTCAGCAAAACAGTCTACCTGGTGATTAGTAGCTCTGAATTTTAGCAAGTTTTTCCTTATTCTGAGCTGACAGTCCTGTGCAAAATTAGTGCCTGTGAGTTGAAAGAGATCTCAGGTAAAAATTCCTGTGCCTGAGTATCCAGCAGTTCCTGTTTGCCTGAGATGTCATGCTGGCGGCAGCATTTAATTCAGATGAGAAGTGACACCCACATCCTGATGCCTCAGCTGCCAGCAAAAGGCTAGTGACAACTTCCATTACACAGAAGGGTGAGCCAGGTGTCCCAGAAAAACTCTAGCTTCTCAAATCTCATCTACCTAATTAGATTCTCCCTGCAGAGTTAGACGGATCCCTTCCTCTGTGTCAAGCCCCAAATGCTGTTTTGAAAACTATGCTGCTTCACTGCTGCAGTTCCATAAAGACAGAGGAAAACTTGGGGGATCCTAGGACAGCAGGAGCTAGGTGACAGAAAGAAAAATGAGAAGAGGTTTTGAGAAAGGGAAAAATTAATAATAAAATGTACTTCCTTCCATATTTAGCAAAATGCATTTTGTTTTCAGGCTTTGATTTGTAGGAAGTGTTTAACCACATTACATTCACTGTTTTGAGATTTGGGAAAAACTATTCTTTCCTTCCCATTCTAGATTCTGTAGGATGCTCAGGTGTTTCCCTTTAGAAAACCTCGTTTTTAATTCTAGGCATCTTGGCCTTCTTTCTCTTCCTGGCTCAGGGAATTTCATGCCAGAAATTGGAGAGGTATGTTTCCTGGGTATGGAGGTACATCTCTTCTATAGAAATGATAATGAGGTCATGACAGCAAAGGGGCATTGAGATACTCAAGGGAAATTTTGGGTTTGTTTCAAAGTCTTTTTCACTGATGACATTATTGATATCAAAATTTGTATGTGCATGTGGATGTGTGTATGTGTGTGTGTGTATGTGTGCATGTGCACATGCTTGTGTGTCTACTGAAGCAACCACAAATCAATTATAATTTAGGAAAGATAAAATTTTATTGTAAATTCAGAGCAGAAAAGATACTTCTGTAATAAGCATTATGTTTCACATGAAGAGAAACGCAATGCATTGTCACCATAATTTATACTCAAAAAGACATGCCATATAACTATGAGAAATTATTTCTGAAACTCAGAAAAATTTCCAAATCTGGGTCTTTACAAGAATATCTTCTGCGTGCATGATGTGGCCCTAGGTTAGCATAGAGAGGAATTCCATCTCCATCACCAATGAAGAAATAATTTCTTAACCAGGTGCAAAGCCTTTGTGAGATGTGGGTGGATCAATTCAGACATAAATGAAATAGAGACATGTCTTCAAGAACCATGCAATACCGAAAAAGAGAAATGGTATTTATGCAGGTGACCATAGGAATAGTGAACTGTGATAAATGCAACATTAATCACCATAGAGAAAATGGACTAAAGCTTCCCAAGGAGAAATTAGGTTTTACCAGCAACTGGTGGTCAGTAACTCATACTACAAATCTGTAGAATCAATTTAATGTAATTAATTTAATGGGAAATAAAAGAGAGAAAGAAAGGTGCCCTGTGGAACCTTCTGTGAATAGAAAAGCCTTTCTATCCACCTAGGGGTTAGGGGATTCTGCATGGTGTTTGCAAGTAGAATGGCAAGAGCAAATCAAAGGGATAGGATGCTGAAAGGACAGGGTGGCCTAAGTGGAGAGGGTCTGAATTGTCCCAGTGATGATTCAGGGGCTGCAGGAGGCAATGGGGTGGTGGTGGGGGGGTTTGAACAATAGGACTCAAGAAAAGGCCCTCTGTCAGGAAGGGCACTAAAAAGATGCTTACTGAGAGCAGTTCTGATATTATGTTCTGTTCCTGGCAGGGGAGTTGAGGGCCTGTTGGAAGAGATGACATTTGAGAGGATACTTCAACTGATAGAAGACATGAACCCAAGACTGAGGGGAACAGAGGCAAATAGGGTAAGATGTGTTTAGTATGCATCGATGCATACTCTTTGGCTGTTATGGTGAGGTGTTCCCCAAAAGCTCATCTGTGATACCATTCAGGAATGTTCAGAGGTCCAAAGATTAATTTTTTTGAGCTGTGACATAATCAGTCATTAATCCATTTGCTGGATTAATAATTTGAATGAATTAATGGGCGGTAACTGTAGGGAGGAACTAGGTCACTGGGGGGTGTGCCTTGAGGTTTATATTTTGTCCCTGGTGAACAGAGCTTTCTCCCCTCTTTCTTGTCTGCCACGTCCTATGATGTTTTCCTCTGCCCTGTCCTTCCACGATGACATTTTGCCTCACCAGATGCCCAGAATTATGGAGTTGTCCAACCACAGACTGAACCTCTGAAATCATGACCCCAGATAAACTATTCTTTCTCTAAGCGTTTTTGTCAGGTCTTTTGAACACAGTGAGGGAAAATTGACTAAAACATTGGCCAAGTCCAGTTTTAGCCTTCAACATCCTTGTGGGGACCCCTGGAAGGCTGAAATACAAGAACTGCTCATTAGACAAAAGCAGCCTCCACATTCTGAAGTCCTCAGCCCCAACATATTCCTTTATTCAGGTCTCTTCACCCTTTTCCTGAAGTTCTTTTGATAAGGGAAGTAAGAATGTTTTAAAATACAAATAATCCCTACCACAGAATTCTGATGGGGGTTCAAATTAAAGAATCATTTTAATCCCCTCTATAGAAGCTCCCAATTCTACCATGGTCCAGCATTGGCCACTGCCCCTTTCAAAGACTTTGGGGTTTTAGAAATAAAGAAAACTGATTATAAAAAAGGCATAGAGCATTAGAAATATAGAAAGAGGGATCATTGGGGAGGGAAGGAAAAAATCAGAATATAAAAGTAATAGTGCTGTTGTCTTCTCTGCTTTGACTAGGATCAATCCTACATCTTCATTTTTGAAAAATGAAGCTCTTCAAACTTAGGGAAGCTACAATAAGCAACAATATACGGTCTTTTCTTTATAGTTGTATCAACATCAAATGTCAAATTCATCTTCTGGCACTTAGGCATAGCAAGTCATTAATGAGGAGATATCACACACCTACATATGCTGTAATAGTGGATTATCATATTTAATTGATACAATGTCATCTCAGCATATTATCTTCCATTTTTATTCATAGGAAAAGATTGAGCACTCATCACACTTGGAATTAAAATACTCTTAAAAATATAAATATATTTTTTAAAGGAAATATACATATTTCTCTTATGGCTAATAGGGAGAGATATGAGGAAGGAGCAAAATATGAGACTTAAATGTATATGTTGAAATCCTTACATCTCTTTCCACCTTGTGTGTGGCATTAACAAGTCCTGTTGTCATCTCTGAGTCTCTGCCAAATAAGGTAACAGTGCTATATGATTCATACCATTGTGGCAAAGATTAAAAAGAGAATCCATGGAAAATTGGCTCACAGTCGTGTAGCAATTTCTCAAGAAAGGTTAGGCACTTTCATCCCTCTTTATGTATAAATAAGGTTCCTTAAACTATGCATAGAATAAAAATGAAGACAAATATGTCCATAATCTCACATCTTAATTGGTGTGGATATATTTTCTAATGAAAATATTTCAGGGATGAATTTAGAAAATGCAAATATAGAAAAATGAATGTACTGATGCAAAGTATCCTTCCCCATATTGCAAGTCCCCTCTTATTTTAGTCCAAAAGCACTAAGATAATAGGCTTGTGCAATTTCTTCAAGACAAAGTTTTGTAAGTCTATCAGTGCACACTTTTTTATGAATATGTATGTAATCATTCATATTGATAAAATGGATCATAGTATAAAATATATATTATTGAATTATTATTTAGTGAGAAATACAGTTTATTTTCTTTCGTTATCATAAATAAATCTCTGTGTGCATTTTGATTCAAGAAACTTGGCCATCTTGTTTAGGTAGAAATGAAAACAGTAGAATAGCTTTATAACTGAATACAATTAATGAAGAAATAAATGAAAATATGCTAAACTATATCCCTAAAGACATTTAGGTGAAAGCAGACAAAGAAACTTTTATCTGTACAAGTGGAAAAATCTTAAATTTCATAATAGTATTTGAAAGGTGTACATTTTTTACTTCTTTTCTGAGGAAAATAAAAGGGTCCTTTCAAATACTATTATGAAATTTAAGATTTTTCCACTTGTATAGATAAAAGTTTCTTTGTCTGCTTTCACCTAAATGTCTTTAGGAGTATAGTTCAGCATATTTTCATTTATTTCTTCATTAATTGTATTCAGTTATAAAGCATTTAAGATGCTTTTTCAATTATTAACATACATACTAGTTTTTTCATATATTTATTTAATCTTAGGAAAACATTGCTATATAGTTATTCTCCATTTCATCATTTCTGTTTTGTTTGTGATGTTGATATGAGAAATTTAAAGTTTTTATGTAAATGCATTTATTGTTATTTAATTATTTAATTTATGACTTACTGACTCTGGATCCTACATACAATGCTTTGTCAACATCAAGATGATATTTAAATCCAGTCATGCTTAATTTTAATATTTTATGGACTATTTTGTGTTAATATTTGATCTAACTGATTTCTGTTTTGTTTTATTTTTCATGGAAGAAGCAAGGTAGAAATCCAACTATAAAAATAATAATCAGGGGGAAGAAAATGGCTGCAGTGGAGTTGCAGCTTCTGTTTTATGTTTTCGAACCTATTCCCATACACAGGTTTTCCTACAGCTCCAGAAAGTAAGTGTACCTGTGAACAGCATTGGAAATCAGTACTGGTCATCTAGAGACACACGGAGATGCCTGGAAATGCAAACTGTTCCT
The DNA here is from genome assembly GCA_004027875.1 of Aplodontia rufa. Taxonomy (NCBI): domain Eukaryota; kingdom Metazoa; phylum Chordata; class Mammalia; order Rodentia; family Aplodontiidae; genus Aplodontia; species Aplodontia rufa. Next base: position 40,082 of record PVKS010012697.1, read on the forward strand.
TCACCCTCTGCCCTTTGAGGTCTGAGCTTCTGACAACTGAAGTCCATGTTTGTGCTGTTTAGCCTCTTAGGTGTCTATAAGCTCACCACCAATTAGTCTTAATCAGTTTACATAACTTCATCATCAACACTAACACATGAAAACTTTTCTACTGTGATTGACATCCTTGATATAGGTTATTTGCTTTTAAGTCACCTATAAACCAGCAGTTAAATAAGGTTATTGCTGGATGTAGGGGCTAGACACCACAATTCATCTCATAGGAGGGAATTGCCATTATAATGGTTATAGAAGGAGCAAGGTAAGCTGTTTTATGTTGTTTATTGTATGATACATTGAATATTCATACTAATTCCATCTCATTATACAACAAGGTATTGGAAATGGTAAATTTTGATCAAAGTTCAGATTGGGGTGACTGCTTGTGAACTCAACTATCTTCAAAGAACCCCAACCCAAGTAAGAGAGGGGACAGAAACCTCCAGCCCATCAACAAGATCCCACAGAGGTACAACCAGAGAGGAGTCTCAGGACCCACTTCCCCAGCACCAACCCATTCTACACATTCAATGATTAACAACAGAACAAACAACTTAATTGTACCCAAAAGCTTAAACACAAAATAAGGTGAAAAAGGATTTAATATCTTAGAAGAAATTATTCATAAATGAGGAATAACACTAGAAAAGCTTCACTTGAAACCCAGAACTTCTGAACCATGGAGCCCATGAATAGGTAGCAGGATGAAAACATAGAAAAAGCCATCAAAAATCTGATTACTAAAACAATCAAAGACCTAAAAGAAGTTCTAAAGAAGGAAATAAGAGCAAACATAGGAGATGAAAAACTTCTTTAACAAAAAAATGGATACAACGAAAAGAGTAGTTTTAGACTTGAAATCTCCAGTCATCTAAATCAAAGAATCAATTGAAGAATTTAAAAACAGATTAATTTCTGTAGAAAACAGAACCTTAGTCCTCGAAGAAAGAATTTCCAATAATGAGGACAGGCTGAGTAAACTTGAAAACACAGATGACAGAAAAGAAAAAAATTAGAGTATGATAAAAATTCCAAGAAGTCTGGGATGAAATCAGAAGAAATAATCAGAGTAAATGAGATAGAGGAAGACATTGAAAATCAAACGAATGACACAAAGAACATTCTAAACAAAATAGTTAAAGAAAATTTCTCCCATATCAGAAATGAGTCAGACACCCTCATCCAGGAGGCATATAGGACACACAATAGATCTAATCAAATGAGATGTTCACCAAGACACATCATATTCAAAATGTACAACAGAAAATTCAAGGGTAGACTATATAAAGCTGCAAGAGAGAAATATCAAGTCATATTCAGAGGCAAAACAACAAGGATCATTTTGAATTTTTCAACTCAGACCATAAAGGCAAGGAGAACAAGATATTTCAAGCACTGAAAAAAAACAATTGCCAACCAAACATACCATACCCAGTAAAACTCAGATTCAAATTTGTTGGGGAAATAGAAACATTGCACAATAAGAACAAATGATCAACATACCTGAACACAAAACCAGCACTACAAAAAACACTCAAACATAAACTTCAAATAGAGGAACAAGCAAACAACTCCCAAGCTCAAAAGCAGAAGAAAGTCAATAAAAATATACTGTACTAAAAGAGAAGCAAGTCAGCACAAAAGGCACCAAAAAAGTCACAATGATAGTGAACCATAACCACATATCTATTCTAACACTGAATGTGAATGACCTCAATGTCCCAATCAAAAGAAACAAATAAACAGATTGGATCAAAAAACAAAACACAATAATATGCTGCTTACAAGGGATACATCTCACAAAGATAGCCAAACATTGAAAGTGAAAAGTGGGAAAAAAAATCTACCTGGCTTATGACCCAAGAAAACAAGCAGTTGTTGTGATACTTATATCTGACAAAGTAGATTTCAAACAAAAATTAGACAAAAGAGGGCTAGAGCAGGAGCTCAGCAGTTACAGTGTTTCCTTGGCATGCTCAAGGACCTGGGTTCAAACCCTAGTACCAGGTACACAATGAAATCTCAGAGCAACAAAACCATATGAAAAAAATAAGTAAAATCAAGTCTCTCTTTCTTTGTCTCTCACTGACTTTCTCTCTTTAGAAAAAATAAAAGAAAGAAAAAAGAAAAAAAATTAGGCAAGGATGTTCACTACATCTTTTTAAAGGGAATTCTACATCAAAAGACATACCGTAGTGAATATCAATGCCCCAAACACCAACACTCCAAAGCACATGGAAAAGAATATTGTATGATGTAAGACTACTTACAGATCCCAACACATTAATATTGGAGGACTTTAATACATCAACATCACCAACAGACAGATCATCAAAGCAGAAAATTAATAAAGATATCTCCAGCCTAAACAACTCTATGAATCAAATGGACTTAACAAACATCTATAGAATATTCCACCCCAAATTGGCTGGATTTACCTTCTTGTCAGCAGCACATGGATCCTTCTCCAAAACAGATCATATTCTAGTCTACAAAGGGAAATCTTAGCAAATACAAAAAATTTTCAGATCATAATGGCATAAGCCTATCAATTAACACCAATAAAAATAACAGAAAGCACGTAAGTACATGGAGATTGAATAATATCCACTTAAATGAAGCATAAATTAAGGAGGATATAAGAGCAGAAATCAAAAAATTCTTGGAAATGAATGAGAATGAAGACACAACATATCAATATCTCTGGGATAGTTTGAAAGCATTTTTTTTAAGAGACAGAGATAGAGAAAAAATCAATTGTATGTCGTTTTTCATTGCTCCAACACTGTGTACATGGTGCTGGGTTTCAAACCCACATCCTTGCACATACTAGACAAGCTCTGTAATTGCTGAGTCACTGCTCCATCTCTGAAAACATTCTTCTGTTTTTTAAGGGAGAGGGAAAGTGAGAGAGAGAAAGAGAGAGAGAGAGAGAGAGACAGAAACAGAGACAAGAGGGAAAGAGAAAATCAATTGTATTTAGTTCTTCATGTGGCCTTTGTTACTCTGACACTTCATTGTGTACATGTGTTGCAGTTTGAACCCACATCCTTGCACATGCAAGGCAACCACCATAACCACCGAGCCACCTCTCCAGACCATGAAAGCATTCTTAAGAGGAAAATTTATTGCATTGAGTGCTTAAGTCTTGAGAAATCACAACTAAATATGGTTCTGCTCCACCACAAATCTTTTTTTTTCAAAGAGAGAGGGACATTGAGAGAGAAAGAGAAAGAAAGAAACAACTTTATTTAGTTTTTCACATGGCCTTTGTTGTTCCAACACTCAGTTGTGTATGTGGTGCTGGGGTTTGAACCCGGGTCCTCGTGCTTGCCAGGCAAGCACAGAAACCACTGAGCCACTGCTCCAGCCCCTCCACCTCAAATCAAGACAGAAAAGAAGAGCAATTCAATTCCAAATCCAGCAGATGACAATAAATAATCAAGATCAGAGTTGAAATCAATGAAAGAGAGAATAAAAAACAATACAAAAATCAACAAAGAGTTGGTTATTTGAAAAAATAAAATTGACAGACCCCTAGCCAATCTCACCAAAGGAAAGATTGAAATGGAGCAAATTAAGAAAATCAGAAAGGAAAATGGAGAGATCACCACTGATCCATTTGAAATTCAGTGGATTATCAGAACCTATTTTGAAAAATTATATCCTATAAGTTGGATAACCTGGAAGACATTTACAAATTCCTAGCCAGATACTAGATTACCAAATTGATTCAGGAGGATATTGAAAACCTAAACAGGCAAATACCAGGTTGTGAAATTGAAAGAGGACTTTTTCCAAAGAAGAAAAGCCCATGCCTAATGGATTTTCATCAGAATTCTATCAGACTTTTACAGAAGAACTAATACCTCTACTTTTTAAGCTATTTCATGAGGTTGAAAGGTTTGGAATGCCCCCGCCAAACACTTTTTATGTGATAACCATAACCCTGATACCAAAACCCAACAAAGACATATGAAGAAAAGAAAATTACAGACTAATTTCCATGATGAACATAGACACAAAATTCTAAATAAAATTCTAGCAAAATGTATTCAATAACACATGAAAAAGATAATCTATCATGACCAGTGGGCTTCATTCCAGGGAAAATAAAAATTGCAAAATGTCAAGGATACAGTTCAGTGGTGGAGTGCTTTCCTAATGTGTGAGGCTCAGGGTTCAATTTGCAGCACTCGAACAAACAAGCAAAAATCTCATATTGACCGAAAGTCATATTCCTCATAGAAAGGAGTTCTTTCCAGGATATTCTAACTGATTATGTATCATTCCCTTTTCATTGGTTTACATAGCATCTAGGGGGTACTTCTAAAATGTGCATCCACAGGGCTAGAGTGGTGGCTCAGCAGTAGAACACTTGCCTGGCATGAGCAAGGACCCAGATTTGAATCCCAGGACCATGTACACAATTAAGTGTTGGAAAAACAAAAACTAGATGAATAAATAAAACTGATTCTTCCTCCCTTCCTTTCTCTCTCTCTTTAAAAAGAAAAAAAATAAAATGTGTATCCATCATGATTATTTTCCTGCTGACAATACTTCTATGGTTACCAAGATTTTTCATAATAAATTGAGGCTTTTACTATGATTTATGCAATCTTTCCTGATGTGACCTTCATATGCCTTTCCAGCCTCATTGTTTGCCATGTATCTCCAAACATTTTTTCTAGACAAATATAGAATTATCTAACAAAAGTATTGTAAAAGTGACTACAGTTATCTTAAGTGGAACAGGAGTGTGCATGGCCACAGCATCGGATGTTGACAGAAAAGAATGAAGGAAGTGCACACTAAAATCGGCAGACCTTCATTAGAGGTTCTGACATCATGGCTTATGGCAAAAGGCAGAGTTCACTGGAGTACCTATAGCAAGGGACCAACATCTAGAGCATGGTTCTTGAGCTATACTAGGCATCAGAATCCTCTAGAGCACCAACCCCTAGTTTCTGACTCAGTATTTACATTTTCCACAAGTTCCCAGGAATTATTCTTGCCAACACTTTGAGAACCACTAATCTAGAATAATACCCTGAGAAATATCAGAGGAGGATTTTCCCAACAGGTAGGCAACAGGTAGAATCAGAAGAGAGAGAGCATGGGACTGGTGTTTTAAAAGTATGTTGTATACAATAATTATTATATAAAGCAACTGTTCAGTTATCTTTTCAGTTCTCTGATTTAAAAAAAACTAACAAGAACAACATAGTGGAGGAAAAATTTATCTGGGGCTCATAGTTTTGGAGGTCTCAATCTGTAAATGGCTGACTCCATGGCTCTGGGCACAAAGTAGAATATCATGACAAAGGAATTGGCAGATGAAAGCACCTTAGGACATGACAACAGGTCACACACACACGGAGAGAAAGAGAGAGAGAGAGGAGAGATCTACCCACCAGGGACAAAAATATAAATCCCAAAGACAGGCCCTAGTAACCTACTTCTTCCAGGCACATCCTACCTGCCTCCAGTTATGTCCAGATAATCCCTGTCAGTAGATTAATGCACTGATTAGGTTAAGGTTCCTATAATCCATCATTTCATCGCTGAACATTATTGCATTACCTCATACTTGAGCTTTAGATGAATGTCTCATATCTAAATCATAACTGCAAATGTAGACCAGGACAAAATGGTGGTTACAGAGGGATGAAAGAAAGTTTAGATGCAGTGAGCATTGTAGAAGAATTGGTGGAATCTGGACGGAGGTTGAACCGAGTGTGACTAGCAGGAAGATAAGAGATGGTGAATTGATCCAAGATAATTTCAAGCACATGGGTATTATTACTTCATACCTTCATAAGCAGGAGTTATTACTGTGCCTTTTTTTAATTTTTTTTTAATAAAGAGAGAGGGACAGTGAGAGAGACAGAGAAAGAGAGAAACAATTTTATTTAGTTTTTCACATGGCCTTAGTTGCTCCAACACTTAGTTGTGTATGTGGCGCTGGGGTATGAACCCAGGTCCTTGTACCTGCCAGGCAAGCGCCGAAACCGCTGAGCCACCGCTCCAGCCCTATTACTGTGTCTTCACACAGCTAATAGCATAAGATATGAGAACAATAAGAGACTAGCCCGTGTCATTGAGATGAATCTTTGCATTTGCTGAGCCACACTTGCCTGTGCATGTGTTAAATGTTTTCTACATGTTGATACATTTCAACTAAACAACTATGCTATATCTGTGGTCAATGTTAGTTTCATTTTAAGTTGGAAACTTTCATCCAAACAGTTCAATTTAGAATGTCATAGTGTGGTGGGATATAATGGAAACTTTAGTAAGCTTTGCAATGTGACAGATCAGAATGAGAAGTTTTAGCAGCTGAAGAGTTGATAGGCTGTGGTTTTGAATGCTGACATTCAGCACTCCTGCTTACTGACATTTAACCATACAAGAAACATGCAGGGCAGAGAAATCCCCCTTTAGTCTTTAGTACAATAAGCATTTCTAAGATTTATGAGCTAAGAGTCTCTAGGCTGATAACAAGCTTGTAACCCACATAAGGGATGTGGAATACCCTCCAGTAGAATTGCACCAACATCCTTGTCTTGATGTACCCAAAACTTGCTTATGTACGAAGGTAAAAGCCCCGTTGTGCTCACAGATTAGACTTTGGGAATTATGCCTCTGGGCCATGGCCACTAACAGATTCTTGCTTCCAGATCTTGGTATGCTGACCCACATTTTTCCACTACAATAGCAACTCCTTACAATCAATCACAATGAGTAATATAATCAAAGCCACAGATGCCTGAAAATGACTCCAAAGTATGGATTTATCCACTCTCAATTGTCCTACAACCTCAACTCTGCCTTTCAAGGTTTGTCACAGAACACAGTCTCCTTCTGAAGTCCTACAGTGCCATGTTTGTGTCTCTTTTATTCTGCACTTACTCAAATATGGCTATTTATAAGGTTGCATATTCCTCTGATATTACAAATTCCTCAGAAGAATTCTGTAATCCCTCTACTCTGAATGTGACTTTGCATTGCATATAAAAAGTGTTCAGATTAAATGTGTTGAAATGAATACAATTGAATTTTTCCACAACAAACTATTGAAGGCATGGTCATATTTGTTCACCCATTTGATTTATTTACTTAGTGTATTTGATTATAAAGATAATGGCTGTTTCCAAAGAAGTACACTTCTCAGTGAGACAAAATTTTATTGGATGAATTTCAACAATTAGCATTTTTCTGTTCACAATATTAATTTAGATTATTGAGAAGGTGGTATTATTATATCCCATGTAAATTTGAATTATTAGAAGGATGAACTTCTTTTACCAGTCAGTTGTATATCACAAGTTTGAAATCTGAATGGTATTATGTTCTCATTCTCTGAAGTACCTTTTGAAAATGTTTCATAGAATCTGATACAATGTCAAACTGTTCCAGGGATTCATATGCTTAGTTGTAACCCATTTTAAATAATTTCTTTCATTTTATTTGGGATTTTTGAGATATTAAGAAAAAAGATAATGCTCTGTTCAAAATCTACTTTTGACCTGCAGAGCACCATGTTATTTGAACCATTCTGGGGCTATTTTTGTAAGCCTGCCACACAATAGACCATACGCTCTGACTGAATTTCATAGCACAGTATAGAATAGCTTCTTACTTCTTAATTTTTTAGTGTAAATTACTACAAAGAAAATATATAGAAAGTAGCATCAATGCAAACGAAAATTAATCTAATTATATTAAAAGATTGTGGGGTCAAAAAGGCCCACTGTAGACCCTGAATCACACACTGAGGTTGAGGTGGACACGGATGCTGACATCTGCTTGGTACCAATGTGGTGTGAACGTAACAGATGCCTGTCTGCCACATTCATATGCTCACAAAGAACCCACACATGGGACACAAGTGGGCCTATTTTTTCTTACTTTCCTACATTTTTATGTTCTTCCTGTCTTAAGTTCTCTTTTACTTTCTTTTCCTTCCTTCAAATTCGCAACGTAGCTTTTGTTTTCTGTTTTCCCACCTCTGACTTTCTCAGTCCAAATATAGATTTCATTACACAAATTTCTATCTATCTGTCTTCATCAAAGATCTCTTTCATCAATGGGATGCTCCTAACTTGAAGGACATGGCTGGACCAAGCTCCTCCATGAGAAAAGGGCCTTCCCTGTGACCTGCAAGTCTGAGGGCTTGGGTTGAACAGCATTGTCTCTGTATTTCCAAAGTAGACTAGCAAACACTATATCTAGAAAAATCTCAGAAATCAATCCACAAATGGTTAGGTTTATCTACTGGGTGACAGATAAACCAGTGAATATTGTTGAACAAGCTGGTAGCATGATCAGATTTGTAGTTTGAAATTTCATTATGTTAGCAGTATTCAAATAAGTTAGTGACAAACAAATAAATAGTGACAAACAAAATGATGTAGGAATAATATGTAAAATATTATTGCTCTACCAAAGGAATAGTATCAAATGTGTGAACTGAGTCTAAAGTACTCAGATGATGAGCTGGGAGGAACGACTTTCTGTTTATTGATTTGGATGAGTGAGAATGTATTAGAAAAAGATCACAGAGGTCATTATATGAATGCAGTCCCTGGAGAAACAGGATAGGAGCTTTGGAGTCTACAATGGAATCATAAGGTGAAAATGGGCCTGGGCCACAGTTACCTCACCAAGTATAAATTACATTCATGCCATCTGTACAATAATCAGACAAGACCACTTCATGACAATTTCTAAACAAAATATAGTCAAAGTTTCCCTACAAACACAAAATTAACTAAGTGTCAACCTTGTACCACCAACAGAAGTAGACAAAGCTCCTTACCCATAGTGACTCTTCATTTCGATGATCCTGCTTCCTAGGTAAAAATTACCAGGATACACAACAATTGATTTGACTTATAAGAACAAATAGTTCAGAACTGGTGCGTAGGGAGCCCAAACACGCATTTCATAGGGGACAGCAAGCAGGCTCAATAAATCTGTTTGTCTATATACATATTTCTTATTGCCATGTCTATTTTTTAGCAGGCATCAATAAGAACATCCAATTGGAGATCCTTCATAAATGGCAGAATATGTAGATAAGGAAATCATTAGAGAGAGTTCAAGTAAAGATACAGATTTGGAGATTCATCTGTATGGGGATACTAAACAAGAAATCTAAAGATATTTCTTACCCAAGAGAAGTGGCTTGACTGCATCCTACAAGTCCCAGATATTTGATAAATGAGCAGAAGAGAGGTCATCAAAAATATGACCTGTCTACAAGTTGTTCACTATTAGACATGCAAGAAAAGAGAGTGTTTTAAAAGAGGGAACAGTCTTCTTAAAATGTCAAATGACATAGGTGAGGTAAATAAAACTAAAATAGATCCAATTTAAAAACAAATTGAACTATTGGCTCAACAACAGAAAATTATTTGACAAGAGGGCTGGAGTGGTGACACAGAAGTTGGAGTACTTTCCTGGCAGGTACAAGGACCTGGATTCACACCCCAGCACCACATCCATAACTAAGTATTAGAGAAATAAAGATCAGATGAAAAAAATAAATAGAATTGATTCTATCTTTGTTTCTCTCTCTCTCTCTCTCTCTCTCTCTCTCTTTAAAAAAGAAAAAAAAGAAAAAGAAAGTGATTTACCAAAGCTAGTTCATTTAAAGTTTTCCTTGGACTCTTATAACACTGAGGGTGTAAAACAAACACACAAATGTTTGAATATTCCTTTTATTCAAATAATCTGCATATAGAACTGACTAAAGTAATATGATTTAGTACATGCTTCAGATTTCACACTCAGGGGCCTGGCTTCTACAGTGCTTGATTCTCCTGGTATAGACATGGCTACTTTACAAGGCAATTGTTTAAAAGAAAGCAGGTTATTTGTAATGAGTAGATTCCTAACCCCATGTCATATTACTATGTACATATTCAGGCACATTCAATAATATATTTTAAGAAAAAACATATCTTTGACAATGGCTGGATACCCTGAATCATGCCAACAGTTACAACAATAGTGTTTTCACAGGTCATATTGAAAACTGAGAAAATGTCAGCAAAGTAGGTATTTTTCCCCCAGTTCCTTGGTGCCCTAGTTCATATGCTTAGAAAGTTAGGATTTGACACCAGAGCCTATGGTTTTTCCTGTGGTTACTTCTGGAAGAGGAATGGAGATATGTATGGATCCTGTGAAGCAGATATTTGGCTAGCAGAGTGAAGGCCCTGGTGCAGGCAGAGAGAATGCCATCCATTAGAGAATAAGCAAAGGTGATTTGAGTGACAATAGAAAACACGGTAACATTTAGAAGGTCTACATATATGGCCCAAGTCTTATTCTTTCCTGTTTTTTGTCTGTACCCAGTATAGTGGCCAACAAATAATACATGTTCAATTCATAAATTAACAGAGGGTCCAACCTGGTTGCGGTATTAGGAAATAGTCTCTCATTCTTGAGCCAATTTTGCCAAAATGCATTCAATTAAAAAATCAGAGTTCTCCTTTCCTCTTTTTGTAGTTAACTAGTGCCAGATTGCAATGAAATCCCAAATAATGATTCCATTTAAAGGCCAACATCCTTGGTATCATGGATTGTTGATAAGGACCAAGCATTCTGGGAATATTGACTTTTTTAGCTCAACCTCATACCTGGAAGACACAGGCTACGTTTGGGCTCCTAGCTGATCTCATGATGACAAGAGGGTTTCAGAACACTGGATCTGCATTTGCTGCCTCTCTAGATTGTCTCTGAAGTAATTTATATGCTCAGGTTAAAATGTGTTATATCCTTTTCCACAAAGTCATTCCATGAGGCCTAAGATGGATTTTGTTCTGTAAAGTTTCACTTGGTCTTTGTCTCTTCTTTTGTAATTCCAAAAGCTGTAATCTAGGATAAATCAATAAAGTAGAAAACACTTCAAGAAATTTAACCTTCATGAGAATAAAGTCACTGATCCAGGTTAATGATCTGATATTGAAAATGTGCAACCCTTCTCAGGAATGCTAAAACAGTGGGGATTGAAGGCACCAGGAAGAAGAATGCTGTATGTGTTGACATCAGAAAGGCTCACTCAGACCTCCATCTCTAAAGAGTGCAAGTGAACAAGAGCCCCATTGTCAAGCTCTGAAATACACCACTGTGTTAACACAAAGTCATTCTTACTATGGCTCTCCTAGCCAGACTGAGTGTAGGGATCCTAAGGTAGGCCTTCCTGGGAAGTGTGGGACTATACAACATTGATGTTGGTTGGTTCAAGAATCCTTTGACAGCTTTGCTGAATTTATTTTTTAGAGCTACAGGGAAGTCTAAGTTAATCTTCTCAATCTTCCTATTTCCCTTCCCTCTCTCTTCCATGCTAGTTCCAACTACATCATGGCCTGATGCACAGCCCACCTCCTGTGGCCCTTACTTCATTGGCTCTTACAGGCATTTTCCTAATGTATGCCTTTGACACGTAATCCCTTCTTGATATATACTTCTTGGAATACCTGAAGCACATGAAGTGTCTCTGACACTTCTTGCCTTTCTATCTTCCCAGACACTTTGTCATGTAGCCTCTCCTAAGAGATCATTATGGGATTCAGAATTACTTGAATAATCATGCTGATATTTCACATATAATTGAACCAATATTACTCTTCATTTTAAATACAAACTTGTCTTCTTTGTGAATTCCACTTTTTAGATATATAAGTGAAGGAGGAGTTTTGAGATGAGATTAGATTCCCCGCTTTGTCAATTTCCTTCTGGGTCTTGTCTCACAAATTCGAAAAGAATAAAATCCATGGACAATCATGGAAAACAAGAGCATATGTAGTGGGATTTATTTAGGCAATAAGAGAGATAATTCCTGTCATGCAGGATGGGGTCTGTTAGCAGAAAAACCTACTTTGGTGTGCTAGCTTAGGAGCTTTTATGGTTCTAGGTAGAGTATGGACCAAAATCTATGTTAAACAGGCATTGAAATTGTATTAACTTAGGTTACCTATGAAAACCAAGGTATCAGACAAATACAGTTAACTTTAAATCAGTTATTGCTGCCAAACAAAAATCATTTAAAGCAATGAACAAGCACTTTAAACATTTTATAGGAATCAACATTTGATTGACCATGTAGAAAAATGTATGGGTTAGTAAGTTCAAATATAGCTTTAGTCTTACCAATGTAAATTGACCCTTTTGTTAAAGCATGAAGTCACATGAACTGAAATAGCATTTAGATCCATTAATTAAATTTATGAATACTCATTCATCTATAAGCCAATTGATAACATGTCCATGAATATGGACACAAGCATGTAGGTATTTGAGAGTTAACCCTTGAAAATTGTCCTCTGAATAAAAGAGAGCCGAGAATAAACAGAGGATTAACAACTCTATGATACTGCAGCCTTTGAAGGTAAATGGATGGCTATGGAAGAAATTATGCTGAATAAAATCAGCTTAACCCAGAGAACTAATGGTCGATTGTCTCCACTCATCTGTGGAGGTTGGGACTAGACCCTGGCCAGTGAGAAAGTTGGTCTATTATCATGTGTTAAATCCAGATAAGATGTAATGCTATACAACATAATCCTTTTTTAGAGATATTGTGGGAAGGGGAAGGGAGGGATAAGGATGGGTATTTGGGGGGGGCACTCCTGGGGGTAATTGTAATATCCAGAATCTATACACATTTTATATTATTTTGTTAAAAACTTGTATGGTTGTTCAATAAAAAAAAACTCTAGTTAGATAAAACAAGACTGAAAAATATATTTAGGTGAATAAAATCATAAGTGAACTCACCAGTAAAACTGAGCTCAAAAAAGTGAGTTTTTTCCCAAAAATGAAACAGCATAATTAGGAAAGAAGCATGTGGAATATCTTTAGCAAACCATAG